>CAUYSK010003111.1:0-21318 GCA_963575035.1 Avahi laniger
CAAGAATCCAATTGAATTTTCCTCTTCTTGTTTCTTTAGTATTTGCGGGGGGAAACAATTGATAAGAATAATTGAAACTGCATACCAAAATGTCATTATTAAATGCACAAATTCAAAATGCAGCTGACTTTTAAAAAAAAAACTTTTTGTTTGCTTGTTTTGAGACAGAGTGAGAGTCTGTCCAGGATGGAGTGCAGTGGTGTGATCCTAGCTCACAGCAACCTCAAACTCCTGGGCTCAAGCGATCCTCCTGCTTCAGACTCCCAAGGAGCAGGGACTACAGGCATGTGCCACTGTGTCTGACCAAAAAAAACTTCTTGGCATATAATTTACATTTAATAAAATGCTATTGACTTTTTATAAAATTAAACTTTCTGTTTTGAGAAAATTGTAGATTCATAACCAGTTGTAAAAAGAGAGATCTGGGTGTATCCTTTATCCAGTTTCCCACAATGGTAACATCTTGCAAAACTATAGTACAAAATTACAACCAGGGCTGGGCGTGGTGGCTCACACCTGTAATCCTAGCACTCTGGGAGGCCAAGGCAGGCAGATCGTTGGAGCTCAGGAGTTCGAGACCAGCCTGAACAAGAGTGAGATCTCGTCTCTACTAAACAAATAGAAATTAGCTGGACAACTAAAAAAAAAAAAAAAAAAAAATATATATATATATATATATATATATATATAAAATTAGGTGGGCATGGTGGCACTTGCCTTTAAACCCAGCTACTCAGGAGGCTGAGGCAGGAGGATCGCTTGAGCCCAGGAGTTTGAGGTTGCTGTGAGCTAGGATGACACCACGGCACTGTAGCCCAGGCAAGAGAGTAAGACTCTGTCTCAAAAAAAAAAAAATGTTAAGTTACAACCAGGATATTGAAATCAATACAATAAGACAGAGAACATTTTCATCACCGCAAAGGTCCTTCATGTTGCCCTTTTATAAGCAACATTTTCTGGCTGCGTGTCAAATATTTATGATATACTCCAAATGAAGACTATTTCATGACTTTTACATGTCTTCCTCTTAGCTTTATTTAGGAACTATTAGCAACTGCTTAAAATTACAAAAACTTATTTTTCAGATCTCTCCAACATGCTACCTGAATATATTCCCTGACAGAAACCTAAAATTATACTGACTAAATCCTAGGACCATAGACAGACTAGCAAAATACCAGCTCGAGGCCTGGAGCAGCACAGAGGGCAATAGAGACGCAGCGTGAACTCCAGAGGTCAAAGCAGCACAGCGAGTTCCAGGGCAGTCAGTGTTGCAGACCCCTTGGTGGCGGAAGATACCACTATTGCGGCTGCCTCCTCCTGCATCCATTCTCCTCCTTCCTCCCAGTTAAAGGGCTCATTTAAAATCCTCCATGTCTATTCACTCTAACGATAGTTTCCTTGGCAGTGCAGAAATTTTTTAATTTGATCAGATCCCATCTATTTATGTTTTTTTGTTGCAGTGATTGCTGTGGGGTTCTTCTTCAATAATTCCTTGCCTAGGCTGATGTCGGAAAGTGTCTTCCCAAAATCTTCTTTTAGAATTCTTAAGGTTTCATGCCTTAGGTTTAAGTCAATTATCCATCTTGAATTGATTTTTGTGAGAGGTGAGAGGTGGGGGTCCAATTTCATTCTTTTGCATTTAGCTATCCAGTTTTCTCAGCACCATTTATTGAAAAGAGATTCTTTTCCCCAGTGTATATTTTTGTCACCTTTGTCAAAGATTAGGCTACCATATGCAGATGGTTTCATCTCTGCATTCTCAGTCCTGTTCCAGAGGTCAATGTCTCTGTTCTTATGCCAGTACCATGCTGTTTCAGTTACTATAGCCTGGTGGCACAGCTTGAAGTCTGGTAGACTGATATGATTGGATTTTTTCTGATACCTTATGAGGTCCCCAATGAATATCATAAGCAATCAATAAAGATGATACACTCTGAATGGTAGAAATTTGAACAATTTCCAATCCTTTCAACATGCTTGGAATCATTTTCTCACAGCTTTACATTCTCTTTCTCAACTTTGTAGAGATTTTCCCTATACATGTATATCTTAGTAAGAATCAAGGAGAACTTGATTAGATTTCTAGAATTCTTTCTGATTTTCTGATCTGTGTCTTCTCAAATCAGTGTTACTACTTTGTTTTTCTTGAGATTCCTCTCTGTAATGACTAATTTTATGTGTCATCTTGTCTGGACTATGATGCCTAGATTTGTGGTCAGATGTTATGCTGGTTGATCCTGTAAGGGTATTTTTGGATGAGATTAACTTTTAAATCTGTGGACACTAAGTAAAGCAGATTTTGCCCCATAATGTGGGTGGTACTTACTTAGTCAGTTAAAGGCCTGAATTAAACAAAAGACTGACCTCACCCTAGCAAGAGAGCACTCTGGAGCCGATAACCTTCAATCCTGAGTCACAATATCAGCTATTTCCTAGGTCTGCAACCTAATGGCATTTGGACCTGAACTGGAATCTAAGCCATTGTAAGTATCCAGCCTGCCAGCCTACCCTGCAGGTTTTGGACATGCCAGTTTCCGTAATACACTAGCCAATTCCTCAAAATAAATCCCTTTTCCTGTACATACACATCCTATTGACTCTTCTCTGGAGAACCCTGAATAAAAGCACTCTCTCTGTTCTATGATCTGAAACATGTCTCCAGAAGGAAAGTTTGTCTGACATAGTGTTCACTTTTATTTCCTTCCCTTTTCTCAGGGACCACAGTTCTGTGCTGTTTGTAGTACAATATCTAGAAACCATCTTTCATATATTTTTCTGTTTTCTAATTATATTTTAAAGTGTAAAGTTAAATTCAAATCCCATTACTTCAATACGGCTAGAACTTGAAGTCTATATATATACTTAAACAGAAAAAAACTCAGTTTTCATGTCCTTTAAAATCCTTTATTTCTCTGTATTCCAAATATTTATTAGTCCTTTTTAAAATTTTTGGAAATGTGAATTTTTTTATTTAACCTAAGGAAAGACATAAACATCTGTGTATACTGAAATTAATATGGGCTCAAATACTGGCTCCACCACTCAGTTAGTGTTTTGAGCTATTTATGTGCCTTCTCGGGGCTATTTTCTCATTTGACAACTGTGGATATTAACTGCTTCACAGAATATTAGACTTAAAGTACCTGGGACATGGGGTACCTTCAGTAATTGCAACTGTACTGAGCACAATTTCCAGGGAAGTTCCCCACTCTTCTCCTCTATGCAAATGGACAGTGAAGCCGTAAAGCCACTTTGTATTCTAAGTCTATGTTTACTAAGTCTATGTTTTCCAAGCCACATTCAGCTTAGGGGTAGACACCGAGTAAATTTAAATAAGATTTAAAGCATAGGTGTCTCATGCAGCAGCCATGTTTCCCATCATCATGAATATCAAGAGACAAGAAGGAGGAAGAGGAAGAGAAAGAGGAAGAGGAAAATGAGACAGATTTCCAAGACAACAAAATATTTTTCTAGTAGCATGCAATTCTGTGAATTGATTTTTTTCTTAAGGCCCAGATAACAGCTGCATTCCATTCTGTGAGTTCCATGAAACACCTCAGTATCTTTACAATAAACTTTTATTTTGGTTTAAGTCAGGTTGAATTTGGATTTTGGCTTTTGTGATGCAAAGATTCATCACTGATAATGTTTATCTTTTCTTCAAACTTTATTTTCTTTGGTACCTTGGCATTTGAATTTATATATTTTCCCTTTTGTAATAACCCAAATGATTCACTCTTTCACTCTCTAATACTGTGTAAGATTTAAGGGTAGACTTTTTTAGAAAATATACTGAGTTTATTAATGGCTTGCAGTGCAGAACTCAGCATAATTATAAAGTGAACAGCAAAATGACTTCTACAATAAATACACTTTATAAGCCTTTTAATGTCCCCAATCATACTGTTTCCTGTAATCCCAAATCTCTACTTATATATAACTTTAATTATAGTCCACATATTGGCACAGTGAAAGTAATGAAATATGAATCTTGCTGTTGGCCAAACTTACATGAATTTAGAACTTAACAATTGGTGCAAAATGTGTAAATATAAACAGGTTTCTAATGTAACAAAAAAATGTAACAATGAGTCACAGAAACAGGTTCACCTCAATTACACCTATATAAACATTGCATAAAGTATTGCTCAACACTAATTTATGTTTTGAATAGCTCACTGCTACTAGTGTAGTATTTTTTTTTCTGATTTTTTTTTTTTTACTTTATTCTGATATCCTGGGGTCAGAATTCACAATGTTATAGTTTTACTCCTCTCACCCAAAGTGATTAGACATGTCTTCTTCACGATCTTGCTGCTTCATAAAGCATACATTATTTTCTATATACTACAGTCTATAAGCAACTTGATGCCAAAGAGCATATCTTCATTATCTTTCTATCTTCCCAGGACAAATCACAATACCTGGGGAAAAAAAAACAAAAAAAAGCAACAACAACAAAAAAACAATGGATTCAGGAATGTTTGTTGAGTGAATAAATGATCATGGATAGCTAAGAAAGGCCACTGGATTAAGTCTCCAAATACCTCACCATACGTTTTAGGAAGGTCAACACACTGCTCTGGTTTTTACTTGTAAAACCAAGATGACAATATTTGCCTTAAATAGTTCTTGTGAGTCAATGAAAATGAAGCCCTTGGCTGTGCTTAATAAGTATAATATGTAATGCACATTAGTTTCTTAGGACTGTAGTCATGAAGTATCAAAAATTTAGTGGCTTAAAACAACAGAAATTTATTTTTTGCAGTTCTAGAGTCCAGAAGTCCAAAATCGAAGTGTTGGCAAGGATAGTTCCTCCTGGATGCTTTGAGGGAGAATCTGTTCCATGCTTCTTTCCTAATTTCTGGTGCTCTCAACAATTCTTGATATTCCTTGCCTTAAAGACACATCATTGCAATTTTCATCTTCATCTTCACATGGTGTTCCTTCTGTGTCTTTCTGTGCCTAGCTCTTCTTATTCATCTCTTTATAAGGACACTTGTCATTTGGTTTAGAGTGTTAAAAACATGAAAGAGTGGATTCTCCCATTTCTTGAATGGAATGCAATGTTGCTTCTATGCACTAGTGCTTAGCCGATGATGACAATATCCCAGCATCTTGATGGGTTTGATAGGGTGTGGTGCTTAGGGCCTCTAGTGGTACCCCATTCAAGGTTATATAGACGATAATAGCTGGCACTCAACTCTGTGTCATAGCAAAAGACGGTGCAATTGATGAAAATAGGTGGTGGCGATTTGGGAAATTTCCATTAAAATTTTATGTCTCCAGGAGAAATTAGCAATAGCCCAAAAGATTGAACAGAATAAAATGAGAGGAGGAAGTAGATGGAAGAAATCAGAGAGATGAAACATACCCTGAGGAACTCTCAGAAATAATTGAGACTATTAGGAATATAGAAGGTCCAATGTCTCCTGGTATAAGTGAGTCAGAAAAATGTAACTTTGGGTTTTTGTTTGTTTGTTTGTTTCAGCCTGTGATAACACAGGTTATAAAACTGAGAAGCTTCTTACAAGTTATTTAGACATAAAATTTCCTTTTAAGTTATTAAGATCTCTAAATATTCAATGGGTCTGGATAATTTAATTCAATAATTATTTATTGAATACATATATAATATGCAGAATGGCCCCTCAAAGATATTCTACACTAATCCTTGGACTTTGTGAATGTGTTACCTGAATTGGAAAAAGAAATTTTACAGATATAATTAAAATTATGAAGTTTAAAATAGGGAGATATTCTGGATTGTCTGGGAGGGCTCAATCTAATCATCTCAGCCCTTAAAAACAGGTAATTTCTTTGGTGGGAGTCAAAGGAAAAGTGTAAGAAGGACAAGTCAAAGAGATTCAAATCAGGACAAGGGCTTGACATGTCCTGTTGGTTTGAAGACTGAGGGGGAAATGCCCTGAAGAATGCAGGTGACCTTACGGAGCTGAGACAGGCTCCCTGTTGACAGTCAACATGCAAGAAGGACCTCAGCTATACAGTCACAAGGAAATGAATTCTGCTAAGAACATACTTGAGCTCAGAAGTATGTTGTCCCCTGGAGCCTCCGTAAGTGAACTTGGCCCTATTGATACCTTGACTTTGGCATTGTGAGGCTCTAAGCAGAAGACCTGGACAAGCCATGCTATACCAGGATTCTGACTGCAGAACTAGGATAAGTCATGTTGTTTCTCACCACAAATTTGTGAGTATTTGTTACTACAGCAGTAGAAAACACAACAAATAATACAGAAACATTGTCCTAGGTGATAGAGACATACAGAAATTTAAAAAAAATGTGATGGAACCATTTCCATAACTTACAGTTACAAATAAGTTATACATGATGGAAAGTATTATAGCATTATTTTTCTCATTTTTTAGAGGATTCTTTCATTTCTTAGAAAATCTATCATTGTTATCTTCATAGTTGGAAGGAAAATCAATACTATTGCCAAAAGGACTTCATGGCATTAAAGACCTGAATTCAAAGTCATTCATATTCAATTGTCTTTTAGGTATTTATGTAACTGCACATTTCTTGGAGCTTGAGTTACTTTTGCTTTTGAATTGACCGATCATTTTAGCTAGTTCTCAGAAATCTATATATCCCATCTCTTCATATGAGCACCTTCTAAAGGCTCCTGTCATTTAGCAGTAAGATATTTTGTTGGTCTACCTCCTTCTCTGGACCCACTTTCTTGTTCCAAGGCCTTGGACGGTCTTTTCAAGGAACAACTGTTTTATCTTTAACTTCCTTTCCATACTGTGTCTATCTCTGTTTTCTGGGCCAAATGCCCACCTATTCTCATGTATATATTTAAAAAATTAAACAGAGATTAAACCTCAGCGGATACCTCAAAATAAAAGAAAATAATAAACAATAATTATTTATTAGGAAAATAGCTGATGATTCCAAAATCTATACTGAATACAATGCTTCCTCAATACATCTAAGATTTTTGCCATATAAGGAAAAATTTATCTGTACTTGATTATTAATTAGTCATTTCTACAGATGAAAAGTATATCCAGAATATATATATATATATATATATATATATACACACACATATATATTTTTAAAGGGCTTTCAAGAGAAATATAATATTTAAGTCTTTAAATTTATAAAAACATTTATTCAATGATATTTACAATCATGTTTTCACTTGATTTTTTTCAAACTCCCTTTAATAGTTGCCTTATTATTGCAAATCTGAACTCCAAATTATTAGCACTGTGGAAAAGTTGAAGCTAGTAGAATAAGTAAATAGTCATCATTCAAACTTTCATCTCTGTCTTTACAAGGACAATACATCTGAAAAGAAAACCTGTCACCAAGGAAACACCAAATCATCAAGGTTTCTATTTCCCAGAACAGACCTGCAAACCAGTACCCACCTTTCAGGTTTGGTTACAAAGTAAGCTATTGAGATTTACCCATACAATCTTTTCTTTCGGGAATTTTGTTAGATAAATATTAACTCTTTCTTTTCATATCCCATTTTTTCAGTTTCCTTAAAGAAATAAGATGTACATGGATTGAATGAATGTTTTTTTGAGCTATGTATTTGTAGGAATCCCAGTACTCATCGATCCACAACATCAGGTTGTTATTAGATCAAGAATTCCGGCTGCTATGATATTACTTATCTGGGGCCTGCTACATATTTATGATGCATAGTACACAATAAAAATTTGTTGTTCCTTATTCAAAAGATAAGAAAGAGTCACTACAAGAACTGATATCTTCTTTTCTTCCATAGTTTTTCTCTTGTTATCTTGTTTTTTATTTGCTATTATATCATCCTAAGAAAAATTAAAGTCTTTATTAAGATGCATTTTATTATATATCATGTAATACCAATTTTAATGCAAATAAAAGAACACTTAAATGTATTAAGGATCATTGAAATTATGCAATTCGTATCTGTAGTTTTTGCATACACAAATATTTCATTCTTGCCAGAGCAGTGAAACTACACAAAACTAACTCAACTGCTTCTACTTAATTCTTGATACTTCCACATTCTATGGGCACTCTCTGCTTTTAGCTTAGTGATGAGTAAGGCAGGATTGGAAGACAAAGGAATTGTAGATGGTTTTATCTTTCCCTTTCCCTTTCTTTCTATGTCATTGTTTTCAGTGCAAGTACAGGGAAGTAACGTGAGAAAGGATATGATGGGGTTCCTTGGTTATTCATGATTCTTAGAATGCAATTGCCTTCTTTCTGCATTCAACACAAGTTTTGGTTCAATTAGAAAGCACAACGTTTTGGGGGGTTGTCAGTGCCACTGTTACTCAGTTGTACATATAGCATTCTTATTTTACATGCAATTTGAAGTCTCCCTGAACTCCCACGCATTTTGGGTCCGTCAAAATTCTGTGATCATGGAACATCACCAACACTATATGTCAATGGAAAAGAGAACATGTGTATAGTTTCATCTGGACTCCACTTATAAAATACAAGCTTAAAGTTCATAGATCAATTAATTAAGACTTTCAAGATGGTGACAAAAGAACATTAAACCAAGTTTTCAACCCTACTGAGCTTGAATCTCTATATGAATGCATAGCTTAAATGTACATAAAGCCTTCGTGTAATTACTATTTATTTAATGCCTCCGTTGTTCTCATTGCAGTGAGGGTAAGGGATCTAGAGTCTTGCTCACACCAGACTGCTAGATCCTAGACAGCAGGGATCAAATATTTAAACTTTTGGTATCCAGTATAATGTCTCACATTTAAGTACTTTCTGACTTCAAAGAACTTGCAATGAAATTCATATCATGATAGAAATGTAAAAAAAGTGATGTAACACAGCGGAAGAAATAATCCTTTTTGAATGGGGTAATGGAGAAGACATAATCAAGGAGACAGCATATGGAACAAAGATAAGGGATTAAAACAGGTGGCAATGGCTGAAAGAGAAAAACATGAGCAAAAATATAGAAGTAAATATTACATTTGGGGAATGTTGGGTAATGCTATTTGGCTAGATTATAGGGAGAATGGAAGGATGTAGTGATACAAGTGAGGACCATGGACTTTCTGTTATTGACAATGCAATACTTTAGGTAGGGCCAGATTGAAGAGCTGCAGAATTGAATTCTAAGCAATGCAGTTTGGATTTTTCTTAGAGGCAAAGAAGATCAACTGAGTTTGCTTGTTTAGATGGGAATAGTAATGATTGGGACTATGCTTTGAAAAGATCAGTCTTTTGAAAGATAAGATATATAGAATGTATTAAAATAATAAGCTACCGTAGGCATGGAGGAGATCACATAGAAGGTCAAGAAAATAGTCCAGGTAAGGAGAAAATGTGCCTTTGTTTTCTTGACGTTTTGAGTTAATCCAACAATGTGTGTGTGTGTGTGTGTATGTGTGTGTGTGTGTGTGTGTGAATGGGAAAGAGGATAGCATATACACAACATTGGCTTTAAATTTGCAAAACATGATAATTATAGTATACATAATTAACACTGAACTTTAAAAATCCAATTTTTAGTTATCCAACTGCATAATTAACACTTTTAGTTATGCAGTCACCAGCGGGTTATTTCAAAGGGTAAATAACTAGATAACGACTTTCTAATCTTACCTCATTTTAAAATCCACCTGTTGTGAGAATTAAATGAAATTAATAATTAAATGTTTAAGTGCATATATAAAAGCTCCAATTATAGTGCTTGGCACATATAGACATTTAATAATTGTTATTGACTAACAGAATGAAAGACTGGAAACTAACATCCATATTTTGCCACTTGATTTAAACCATCTCAGAGCTTGCAGCCAGTAAATCTCTTAGCTGTGGGTCAGAGTTGAGCACTTTAGAACATCTTTTATGTGACTTATGGATTTACACTTCTATGTAGTGCTGCACCTCATTTTAATCATGTAACATACAATTTGCACAATGTAGTTTGTAAAGTTGTTGCTACTTTTAAAAAATTGTGACCTTTTAATTAATAATAAGCCTAATTTGAGTCAGCAATGAATTATAGCTATCAAGCTGCATTAGCAGAAGTACAGTTTCCAGAGCATAAGATGAATGAGAACACAGCGAGTATATCTTCAGTTCCTTGAGCAGTACTGCCTTTCTTACATTATTTGCACAGTGGTCTTGAGCAATGAAAATTAGATCCTTTTTTTTTTTTTGGTATTGTTAAATGGCTTGAACTAACATCACTGACTAGATTGATATAAACACATGATTTGATATTGACATCACACAGAATTTTCTCATGGCTAAAGCTTCCAGAAAATAGAATGAGCTATGTTAGTATCTAATAATTTCTCTGCCAGTGAACTCTGCTCAAATATGATCTGGCTCATTCTTTAGGAGAAGACATGAGGAAATATCAACCAACTAGGGCCACTGCTTTTTAGCCTGTGATATTCAGCAACACTGTTCTCCCTTCTCTTTGCAAACATATTTGAATATGTTAAACAGAAAAATTATTTCCTGTTGATTAGATTTCAATAAAGTTAACATTATTTCTGTGATTACTACCCACCAGGTGCCATTGTAAGATATTTTATATTTATTTATTTAATATTTATAGCAACTCTGAAAGATACTATTTTCACAGTGTTATAATTACTTAATGACTACAAACATATCCATGATGTTGAAAAAACTAACACAAAATATTATGCATAATGTGTTACTAATTATGGAAAACAGTGATTTATCACACCTACCCATGTGTGCATACATACTACACACATATACACGTATACCACACATACATAGAAACTAGTAGAACAATACACACTGAAATGACTTACGTGGCTATCTTTGATTTATGGATTGTGAAGTCTTATTAATTTTGTCCTTGGACTCTTCTGATTTTCTAAATTATCTACAATGATGAGTGTTACTTTCCTAATTAGATATCAGTTACTACATCAATGTTTGTATAGCTATTTAGAAAAATACATACTCAAGATGACATAAAGAGTAAGTGGCAGAATTTGGTGATGTTTCTTAAAGTAGAAGAAGTTAGAGAAGGGAGTTCATTGTTACCTAACCCCAGGATTTTGACTTGTTTTGAGTCCCATTTTTCTCCAGACAAGTTTCACAGCCATTGATTAGATGGCAGGAGAGAGAAGAATGGCTCGTTCACTTAATGATGACAAATAGCAGCTTTGGTCCTTACCTGGGAGGCTGCGTTAACCTGGGCCTGCCTTTCGTGTGTGCCCATGTGCAGCAAGCAGCAATTCAGTGTGGGAGCTGGAACCTGGCTGGGCTCCAGTTTGGCGTGTGTCTAACATTGTGTGGGGAACACTTTGTACCCGCTGAGGCACACTCCTCTCCCAGAGACTAGAGCTAAGAAAACAAAAGCTCCTGGTGCCAAGGCTACTGGTCTTATCTGTAAATTACTTATTCTTTTTTTCTTGTCTCTTCAAGGGTGCTTTGACCTTAGCTCAGAGCTGAGCAGGCAGAACTCATCAATTTTTCACTGACAAACTAAAAGATCAAGTGGATTTGGCTTCCTTGATTCCTGAGACTGTGTCAGCTCCTTGTATATGAGTATCTTTTTTGACCTATTGGTGACTAGTACTTCAAAGAATATATGTGAATTGTTGTGTGTGGGGCATGCAAACTCATGTATGTGCATATTATTTACAACTATATACACACATAATCATCAATCTAAAATACATATAAGAAATAATTTTACTTCTTCTTTTTTTAGAAATCATAGTTTCAACAATAGCCAATTTAATCCTGTCTATATCTCTGAATGTTAGGATGAAAATGTTGAACAAAGAGAAAGGAGGATAACAGGAATTTTGTTTTTCTCATTTTTAGTGGAGAAAGCCATTAATGATTGTCCAGCTTTACTGATACTTCTATAGAGGTGAAAATGGATAGCAGGGAAGAAAAGAATCTCTCAAGGCCTGAAAGTTAATTCACTACAGAATAGACTAAAACCTTAATCTCCTAACTTTAATTGAGTACTCTTTATGCCAGACTCTCAAGGATGGCTATCCTGGTATCCGTGAGGCAGTTGCAAGTATGATTTACATAATCTATCATTATTGTAATAACCACTTGATGAAAAAAATGGCTAAAAATGTTAACAGGGATTATCTTTGCAGTATGAGATTGCTGGTGATTTTATTTTTGCTGTTATCTGAATTTTCTAAAATTTCTACTGAAAACTTGTTACCTTAATGATAGTATGTAATTTAACATTTATATATTAATATTAGCCACGGTTTTCTGAGTGCTCTGCTAGATACTTCAAATGAATCAGCTCTGTCATTTAATATTCATAACCCATCTCACTAATAGGTTTTTGTAAATGTGAGTTGAATATAACATAACTCAAAGGCAACAGGGCCCAGGGCTTATTCTAAAAAGGCACCTTTTACTCCTAAAATCCTTTCTGAGATGTCTGCTTGACTTCAAGCACAATGTTCTCCTAGTAACAATGAGCGATTCCAGATAGGGCTCAACTTTAATGCTTTTTTAAGAGGCCATATAACAATCCGAAGAGAAAGGTTTCTATTAATATACTGAATGAGTCTAGACTACTCCCAGGTCACTGATCAGGAACAGTTACCCCACTGATTCAACAGAGAGGCAGCTGCTTTGGTTGCTTTTAAAATCTGTACAAATAAACACTTAAAATGATCAATTATATCTGTACCCATTAAATATTAAACATGAAAGACTCCAAAATGAATAGTTAAAGCAGAGTAATTTTGTGGTATGTTTCAGGTCTCCTTTTTATTTACTAAGATACCTCCACCCTTTTTGGCTTCCTGCCTGAGACAGGGCCCAGGGTTGCAATTTAAACCACAGTGGACATCTCCTTTGCTTGGAAGGGCCCTGACCATGCAGCCAGCATTAATAACTAACCATACAGACTGAGTGTTGCTCAAACAGACAGACCTTTAAAAGTAAACGTCTCAGTTCTGTCTGGGACAAGAAGGGACAGGACTCCCTGTGTTTGGTCCTATTCTGGCTCATGCTTTGCAGTGGGAACTTTTGTGTCTAGCAGTGGATGTGCCTTGCTTGTTTCTCAAGAGTTAAAATCCAAATATCCATCTTTAATGCCTTTCTGGAACTGAATACAATTTAAGAAAACCTGTAGGAAGGAGCCTTCTCTTTCAAAATTTGCAGCTCTGGGTTTCAGGATGCTCAAACTGGAATGCGCATGTAAGTTGCTGGCTTGTTTCTTGACCTACTGCTTGTCTTCTACAGCCTTTGGGTCTAGAAACAGATATGACTATGGTCATTGAAAAATCAAAAAAGAAGCTATCCAGAGACACATGAGATCATTCTCCAAGTATTACACTCTGATCCTGTGTTTTCTCAGATTGGAGCCAGTTCAATAAGAGTTGCCCCACATACTCTCCTAGAAGGTCAGAGTTAGCCCCTGAGAAAAGAAGGCAGCTGGTCATCCCTAGGGTCTAACCTGAACCTGCTCCCTCAAGAGTCTAGGTTTCTTCTAGATCTTTAGTAGCCTTCAAAACTCAATAAAATTCCAACTCTGCCCAAAGAGTTCAGGTGCAATGTTAGAATAAGCAACCATTGTTGTGATCACTGTCTGGAATCAGAGGTTGTAAGAGTTGTTCCTGGTTCAAAGCAGATGTAGGGATCTACAAACTCTCTGGAGTAGCTGAGAAAAAGTAGGAGATGACTCCTTACCATTGATAAGTAGTCAAATCTTCAGTCCTTTACTGAGGAAGGTGGCTATTTTTGATCACTGGCATTATGACTCTGGCTTTGCTGCCTAACAATTAGGATTGTTTCATTGCCTACCTGGGCCCAAACCCTTGATCACTGCTTAGAGATAACCTGGGTTATCTCTTCTTTGATTTCCATGACTCCAAACCCCTATGTGGATGGCCAGCAGTCACCTGTCTCTACACTCTGTTTTCAGCCTACCGACCCTTTCTCCTTTCCATGCAGCTAGGTTTATCCTTCAAGTCTGCCTCTCTCCATGGACACCCATCTCTCTGTTTCACCTCTCACGGAACAAACATGAAAATCTATGTTTGTGATCTATGTTTGAAAGTCAGGGGTTAGCTTCATTACTATCAGATGCTATCTTTTTATGATGTTGACATTCCATAATAAGAATGATTTTTTAGAGTATAGATCAAGGAGAAAACACAAAGCACTACTCAGTACTATACAAACAGAACAAAACAAACAAACAAAACAATATATTGGGGTGCTTGTTCAGTATCAATGTGATTTCAGGAGCAAATTTTTGTTGTTTCTACTCTGGTCATCAGTTTTCTTATCTATAAAAATAAACAATTGGAATTATTGTTCTCCAAGATCCTTTGAAACACAACTCTCCTAAAACCTTTCTTTAAAAAGACAAACTGTATATTAACAGGTAACCTTAAATGAGAAGATGGGTGTCAAAGCAAAGTATGTAATTGTGGCTGTACTACCATGCTTGTGGACACTCATATAGATTTTTTTTGACCATTTTGTGGTAAGCCCACCTCTTTTCAGATAGGACAGGCTTCTTCTCTGAGTCACTTCCCAGCCTTTGTTGACTGTAGCCATCAAGGAAAGGAGAACATTATCCTTGCAGGGAGAGATAGTCTGTCTTTTCCCAGGATCAAAAGGAGGCTTTTAATAGTCTTTTTTATATCCCATTTTCCTTAACCCAAATTTTATTCTGTAATCCCTGCCTGAAGTGGTATCAGAGCTCTGATTTAATCGTGTCCTGAAAAGTGCCATCCAATTTCAGTAGCTCTCCATGACTACTAGTGTCACTTGTGTGTGTTTAGCCTTTTACTGACACTTCCATATCCATTATCCCACTTTATTCCCAGAACAGCACCCCAAGGTGTGTGGGAGAGATGTTACCACTTAAATAATGAGGAACCTGAGTCTCACAAAAGTGAAGGCATTTTCTCAAGTCCACGTAACTAAAATTTAGATTTTCTGACTCCCCATGAGTGCTTTTTTCACATTCTCAAATATGGAGATATTTTATGTTATTCTCAATGCCAGAGTGTGATCAGTTTCCAGTATTTATTGACCATCTATTGTAATTCCATCTATCGTAGACCATCATATACTTCTAATGGCACACACAAATGCAAGGATAGTATGCTGCCTTCCCTCTTTACAATAAAAATCCAGGTACACCTATAATAAAGGATATGATTTCTCGCGGTGGCTTTTGCTAGAGTCTCCTAATATCATTATGTCAGCAAAAATGTATCCATGGCAAGTGCTAAATATGTCCTTCTACAGGGAACATATCTCAACCCTTGTGTCAGCCTGCTGTTGATTCCTAATTACCGCCAGAAGATGGCGCCGTGCATCAGCAAACATCAGCTTAGGAAAGAGCGGGGCTTCGGGAAAGTATCACGGGGAAAAGGTGAATGAGACAATTGTTATCCGAGGGAAAAATTTCGAACAGCTGATGCAGGAAAAAAGGCAAATCTATGTGGTTTAGAAAATGGTCTATTAACTTGTTAGTAACTTTTTAATAAGGAAGGTGAAACAACTCCTATGTAGCTGTTATCTATTAAAATATTGCTGTTAACCTGCTAAAAATATTATTTCAAACAGAAATAATTCTACTCAGCCCGATGGGCAGATGCTCACTCACATGGGGAAATGCTTACACCCTGTTGACATCAACCTAGTTCTAGAAATGTTAAATGATTGTCCGGTTATTTCCCAATCTGAGAGCTTCTTTCTTCTCTGACCCTCGATTGTCCCTATTCCCAGGTTCTGTTCTTCATGCTTAGAAAGCTCTAAAATCCATACTTTCACAATTTTACATATTATTTAAGGAGCAGATATACTTCCCATTTTTGTTGAACTCTCCTTTGGCAGTGGTGGGACAGCAATAAGACTCTGTTTGCTTTATCTTAACATTCCCAGCACTTGTTTTTCTGTTCAACGCATGTTTATTCCATGTTGAATAATTGATTAGTGAATCACACCATGGCCTAGCAATGCTGAATTTTCTGTACAAATACTCAATCATCCTTTGCAAAACATATTTACTGAGTACCTGTCTGGTACTTGGTCACAGAGCTTATGGTCCAGGAGAGGGCGTAATAGGCAATTAAAGAATTGAACTCCAGTGTGATAGGTGTCTGGCAGTGGGAGGGTGAGGTGCCATGAAAGGACAGAGGACGGTTCCTCACTTCAGGTTGGTCATAGGGTTTAGAAGATCTGTACCTGAATGATTACTAAGGGATTGCCATCTGTTAAGAATAGTCCAGGAAAAAAAGACAGCATTCGAAAAAGACTAAAGGTCAGAAAAAAAAAAAAAAATCACTGGATATGTGAGTAACTTAAAAACGTTCACTTTACCTGGAAGATATAATGTAATTGGGGAGTATCAAAAGATAGGACGGAAACTATAGGTCCTGGCAGATCTTGAAACTTTTCCTCAGAGAAAGAGAAAGCCAACACAGTGATGCATGCATGCAAGTGATGCGATCAGATTTTTATTTTTCAAAGATTATTCTGGCCGAAGTGTGGAAACTAAACTGCACTGTGCAGCAGTGGGTGGAAGGGAATGCAGCACAGCAGTGGAAACAGAGACCAGTTGAGAAGCTGTTGCAGAACTCGGAGTGTGAGCGATGTGGCTGCGGCTAGCACAGTGCACAGACCTTGATAACGGGGTGACCCAGCAAGTCAGTTTGGGGGGATACCAAACTATAGGGGTGAATAAAATATCCCCAGGGTAATAAAAAGTGCCTTGAAGATAGGAAAGTGGAGGAATTGATAATTATCAAAGCTCCTAACTGTGAGAAGGCAGCTTGGTTTTGGAAAGAACACTTTGATAAGCAGCTTGGGCTGATAATAGAGATCACTAGACAGCAAGCTCGAGTCACCACAGCTGAAAACAAAGTGCCATTTTAGGGTGGTAAGTCTCACAGCTGAAAGACTTTGACAATTTACACATCGAGACTCCTAGAACTTGCGATTGTGAAATCTTAAGACTCTACGGCTGTGAGACTGGAAACTGCGACAGCTGAGAAACCGTGAGACCACAGGGCTCCGAGACTGCCAGGCTCTAAGACTGCAAGATTTCAAGACTGCCTGATCTTTTTCTGTTCTGTGGTTCCATGTCTAGTCTCTGCCTAGTCTTTGCCTAGTTAGCAAATTTCCTAAGTAAGTGAATAAATTGGCAGAGAAGGTTATCTTTGGTTTGGGGGCTCTTTCGGAATCTATTCTGCCATACTGCAGGAGAAGTTAATCAATAGTTTGGCTTCTCTCCTCATCTGGGAAGATTATCCTTTCCTGGCAGGCTAAATTATTTGCTGAAACTGCTTACTCCAACCTGACCCAGGTATGAAAGCAACCTCTGTCTCTTGTGATCATCCTTCTTGCATTTATTTTCATTTTGTTAAAATTTTAGGTCCATTGCTTTTCAATGAATTTAAAGTTTTTTGTTGCTATTGTATATCAAAATTTCGTACTATTTCAATGAGAGTGAAGGGCTTTCACATCTTGTGGTCTTATAGTCTCTGCAGTTTCATCAAAGTCTTATAGCCTGAAGGTCTAGAGCACTATTGTAGTTTCATAGTTTTAAATTACTAAAGGCCCACTATCTTTCATTTTTGAGATCTTAGCATGTTTCAATATTTATTCCCCTGTCCTTACTAAAGAGAAAGTCTTAAACAAGTCTGCAAAGAAATTAAAGACAAAGTTAAAACAAGATTGATTAAAGTTGCAAATAATGAAATTTCTCAAAACATAAAACTTAATTTAGTTTTTTGATGTCCCAGTAGTTGGGGCTGGGCTGAAAAGACAGAAGTTGTAGTTCTTTAATCTAGCTACCCAACAGAAAAAAAAGTGTATTACTTCTTGTAGAAAAACTATATGTGTGTGTGCATGTGTGTGGTGTATGGGGACCACTTCAGCCTTTCCTTTTATAGACAGTATCAGCATGAAAATAAAAATTACAAAACCCGAATAAGGAGGAGAATATGACCTATGGCAAGAGAATATTCAGTAAATAGAAAGATCCCTTCAGACAAATCATACATTGGAATTATTAGACAAGAACTTTGAAATAATCATGGTAAATATATTAAAGAATCTACAAGAAAGGACAGATATGGTGAGTGAAAAAATAGGACATTTCAGGAGAAACTTGAAAACATTAAAAAGGAAACAAATGGAAAAGCTAGAAATAATAAGTACATGAAATTTAAAAATATTAAATATGATCAAGAGCAGATTAAATACCACAGAAAAATGTATCAGGGAACTTGATGAGTCAGTAGACATCATCCAATCAGAATATAGGAGAAAATGGGCAAAGTCTCAGTGGCCTCCGAGACACCATAAATTAGTTGAGCACATGTATAAGTGGAATGTCTTATGGGCAGGACAGGATACGGGGCAGAGCGATATTTGAAGAAATAACAGATAGTAGTTTTCAAATGTGATTAAGAGAAAAAACAATTTACGGATCCAGGAACCTCCACAGACTCCAAGGATAATGAGTAGAAAAAAAAAACCAGGCAAAAGCTATACTTAAGAATTTCATAGGAAAACTACTAAAAACAAACATAAAAAGAATACCGTCATGCATCACTTAACAATGGAGATATGTTCTGAGAAATGCACCCTTAGGCGATTTTGTCATTGTGCGAACATCACAGAGTGTAGTTACACAAACCTCGGTGGTATAGCCTGCTATACACCTAGGCTAGATGGTACAGCCTATAGCTCCTAGGCCACAAACCGGTACTGCATGTTGCTCTACTGAATATTGTAGGAAGTTGTAACACAAAGGCAAGTATTTGTAAATTTAAACATATCTAAACATTGAAAAGGTACAGTAAAAAATATGCTATAAAAAATTTTAAAAAGAGTTTACCTGTAAAGGTCACCTACCATGAATAGAGCTTGCAGGACTGGAAGGTCCAGGACATTACCGGACACCACCTTAGACTTTATCAACACTGTACACTTAGGCTACACCAAATTTATTAAAAACATTTTTCTTTCTTCAAGAATAAATTAATCTTGGTTGACTGTAACTTTTTTACTTTATAAACTTTTAAACTTATACTCTTTTGTAATAACATTTAGTTTAAAACACAAACACATTGTACAGCTGTACAAAAATATTTTCTTTCTTTATATCCTTATTCTTTAAGCTTTTTTCTATTTTTAATTTTTTTTTTTACTTATTGAATTTTTTTATTAAAAACAAGACATAAACACACACATTAGCGTAGGCCTGCACAGGGCCAGGATTATCAATATCATTGTCTTCCACCTCCACAGCTTGTTGTGCTGGAAAATTTCCAGGGGCAATAACTCACATGGAGCTGTCGTCTGCTATGATAACATTTTCTGGCATTCCTCCTGGAAGACCTTTCTGAGGCAGTTTTACAGTTATCTTTTTTTAATAAGTAGAAGTAGTATACCCTCAAATCACAATAAAAATATACTACAGTAAATACACAAACAGTAATGTAGTTGTTCATTATCATTATCAAATATTATGTACAGGACATAATTACATGCACTATAATTTTATACAACTTGTAGTGAACAGTAGGTTTGTTTATACCAGCATCACCACACACATGGAAGTAATGCATTGTGGTGCAAAGTTATAATTAATTATATATAATATAAGTTATATTAATAGTCACAACATCACAGGGTGGTAGGAATTTTTTGGTTTCATTATAATCTTATGTCATATATGTCGTCTGTTGTTGATTAAAACATCATTATGTGGCATATATCTGTATTTTATAAGAAGCTAAAGAAAAAAGGATATTCATTTAGTGGAACTATGACAAGAATGACAAAATCCTCATCAGCAACAATGGAGATCAGAAGACAATGAAAACATGTCTTTGAAATACTGAAAGAAAAAAGAAACTGTCAAACTAGAACTCTCTGTACAGCAGCAATATTTTTCAAAAATAAAAGGCAAAATAAAGTCATTTCAGATAAAGAAAAGCTGAGAGGATATGCTGCGTAAGACTCACGTAGGAAGTTGAAAATAAATTTTTCAAGCTGAGAAAAAATCATACTAGATGAAAGCCTGGCTCTGTAAAAATATATGAAGATAATTGAACAGGGTACGTAAGTGGATAAATATAAAATGTCTTTTTATTCTATCCATCTATCTATGTATCTATCTATCTTTAGATACACACAAACACACACTTCTTCACACACTAACAATGTTTATGAAAAATAATTCATATATAGAATTAAAATATATGACAAAAAGATCACAAAAATTTTGAAGGGGTAATGAAATTATATTGCTGTAAAGTTTTCAAATTATTTATAAAACAGTATAACATTTTGAGGGTAAACAGTGACAAGTTAAATTTTAAAAATATATAGTAAAACGAATCATGGTTGACCAAAAAGAAGGTTGGACATGAGGAATAAAGATGCACAGAAAAAAGGTGAGATTTTTTTTAAAAAAAAAAACACAAGATGGTTAAGATGGTAGACTTAAAAATAATAATGGCATACAATCAATGGCTTACACATTCTTTGTGAGAGGCAGACATTCTCAGATTAAGTATGAAAGCAAGATCACTGATAACGCTGCTTACAAAAATCACCTTTTAAATAAAAACACAATGGCAGGTTAAAAGGAATAATATACTATGCATATTTTAACATTAAAAAAGGTGGCATGTCCATATTAATATCAAACGAAATAAATTTTAGAAAAAGAACTATTACCAGAGTTAAGGAAGGACATCTTACAATGATAAAAGAATCAATTCATTGAGAAGACAGAGCTGGCAGAACTAAAGGGAAAAATAGACAAATTTATAATCATAATTAAAGATTTCAACATCCTTTTTAGTAATTGATAGAATAATTAGAATGAATAAAGCAACAATATTAATCAACTTAATCCTACTAAAATGTATGTAATGCTCCATCAAACAATCGTAAAATACACATTTATTTTATAATTATTCTAGTTGTTTAAGATCAAGGTTTGTATGGTGTGATAGACAGAATAGCACGCAAAGATGTATATATTCTAATCCCTTGAACCTGTGACTATGTCATGATACACGGCAAGGAGTTATTAATGCTGCTAATTACCCGACTTTAAAGTAAGACGATGGCCGGGCGCGGTGGCTTACGCCTGTAATCCTAGCACTCTGGGAGGCCGAGGTGGGCGGATCGTTCTGAGCTCCGGAGTTCGAGACCAGCCTGAGCAAGAGCGAGACCCCATCTCTACCAAAAAATAGAAAGAAATTAATTGGACAGCTAAAAATATATCTAGAAAAAAAAAAATTAGCCGGGCATGGTGGCTCATGCCTGTAGTCCCAGCTACT
>CAUYSK010003113.1:0-17915 GCA_963575035.1 Avahi laniger
GAGACCCCGTCTCTACCAAAAATAGAAAGAAATTAATTGGACAGCTAAAAATATATATAGAAAAAATTAGCCGGGCATGGTGGCTCATGCTTGTAGTCCCAGCTACTTGGGAGGCTGAGACAGTAGGATTGCTTGAGTCCAGGAGTCTGAGGTTGCTGTGAGCTAGGCTGATGCCACGGCACTCGCCCCAGGCAAGAGAGTGAGACTCTGTCTCAAAAAAAAAAAAAAAAAAAAAAACTAGATGTCAAAATCAATCCATTCAGTTTATTCATATTAACTAATTTAATATTTATTTGAATAAAGGATGACTGTGACTTAGAAGTCAAATATTGCTGAAGCAGCACTAACTGGTTTACAGGACAATGCCAAGGTGAAGACAAGTAAGGATTCTTTGATAGGCAGGACACACTCCCACTACGAAAAAAGCATTTAAGAAATGATAACCACAGAGTTTTATTAGACAGTTATAAAATAAATTCACTGATTATGAATGGCATTCCTTTTAAAAGCAGTGAAATGTGGTATTGAAAAGCTTTATCCAAGCCTTAAAACTCAGTAAAAAGTTAATATTAAAAATTAAAATGCATATTTTGTTTTATATTAATTAATATAATATTGCTAACCAATTAAGCGAAAGCATTTTAAGAATTCTAATTTTTCGTGTGTTCAGCCATATAATGACGATAACCTCAGAGATTACTGATCATGAATGCCAATATCACATAATTTAAAGTAAAAACTTTAAATTTCTCAGAAGAATAATCAAATGCCACTGTTAAAAGATAAATACAAACTTGGATGTTTTGTGGCAATTGGGGTAAACAGATTTAGGCTGATTTATTCATGGGGAAAAAATACATGTAATGTAATTAATGTTTACTTTGAAAAAGACACCCAAGTTCACAATGATCTCACTACTGTGAACTTTACCCAGAAAATTTCTAGATTTAAACATTTATCATTAAATAGATTTTTCTGTAGAAAACTAACGGTTTATCTACCCATATTAGCACTGAGTTTATAGGATGAGATACTCTAATTATCCCATGTTTTTATGTTCTTATTTGTTTCAGAATATAATACCTCAGGGCTAGACTTTTCTGTTACTTTCTTAAAGAGATGTTTCATTTTCTGATGTGATCTCAGAATACTTGCTAGAATACTGGTAGCATAAGGAACATCTACAGCAGAACTCATTTTGATTTTTTTAAAAAAAAATATGTTGTGTTTACCCGAGGCTATCATTTGTCTGGCTTAATGAGGATTTTATTTAGTCCCTAAATTAAATTTGATTCATTGGTGAATGTCATAAGCTGAAAAATATATTCTGTGTGATCAATGAAAGATTAATAAAAGCCAATACTCCATACTTATCAGGCAATTTAGTATAACACTTAATCCTGAGGGTCAACAAGTTGTAGAGTTCTCCTGTTTGGATATAATGTCTGAGGCTGATGATCAGACCACTGTGTGATAATGTTAATGTAAATGTGGCTGTTCTCACACATGCACTACAAAGAGGTGGTTTGATATTTTAGTGTACTCATTCTTTTTAAAATCAGCAGTACTTCCCTATTACAAAGAAAACCCATTTGAAGAAGCTGCTCAAGTTAAATAATATGTTTTTAGCAGTAAAAGCAATACAACGTTCACATCACATCTTGAAAAAAAATTCATAAATCTATTTTGTATTTTTAATACAAAGGGCAGCAATATGAACTCATAAAGAAAATTATTTCTTCATTTGTTCTAAAAAAATTCAAAATTCTACTTTGAAGGCATTCAAAGTAGAAATAATGAAAAATGAAAACATATATAAAGTATAAATAAATGTATAAAAGTATAAATATTAATTCTGATCTCCAGTCATCAAATATTACATACACACACACATATATCTATATATTTATCTTTCTCCCTTGATCAACAATCATTTCATTCCCTATTATCGACCTTTCTAATTATTACAGCTCTAATAACAATTGATTTAGAAGTTGTGTCTGTTCTTGTAATTTTTAGATAAGACAGATGATTATAACTCTTTTATTTAAATAATTAATGTATGGTATCAGCAGAACAGTTTACTACTTATTTATGAGTAGGGCATAAGGTTAAAATTTACAATTATGAAAGTATTTATTGCACAGAAAGTTGTCTTGAATCAAGAAAGATTTCAAATGGTTATGTTTCTATAGATTAAATTTAAAAACACAATCTGGACACTATACACTATCTATTAATATCTATCTATCTAAAATTACATCAACCAATTTATTATTTAAGTTATAAAATACTAATTATCTGTGTAAGAAAATTTAAAAAGTGACTATCTGCTGTAAATATTAGTCACCATTGTGATTTCCAAGTATCTTAATGTTAACCAAAAATGAGTCATGAAAGCCTTTGAATGAGATAGTGTATGCGAAGAGATATCTAAAACAAAAATGCTATGCTAATATTATATATTACAGTCATTATAATTTTTCTGTATAAAATATTACTAATTTATAATATTCACTTTTCAAAACAATATAGTATTTTGTTATTATTTCTATGTCAAGTACTCTCTAAGATTCTTAAAAATCAAAAGGAGAAGGTTAGATTCAATCTCTGGAATATGATTTTTATATAGGATGCATTATAATGTTGATTGTTTAAACAGTAGCTGTATTTTGAAAATCAGAGTTTAAAGGTTCTGTCTTCTTGGCTTTTGTGAAATGACTTCAGTTACTATGAGTAAACTGAAATTAACTTTAAAATTTGATTAAAGATTTTTGAACATTTTACTCTGCAAAGAGTACTTTTATAGATACTTCAGAGTTTTCAAAAGTAAATTCATTCTATGACAGGTAAAAAAATTGAGATAAAATACTCTAGTGTTCTCATATTCTTCGAACTCATGTTTATTTTTAATAAATATAAATTAAAAAGTGATTTTCAGTATCCTTCACAAATGATACCAAAGACATTTTTTAAATCCACAATAAAGGATGAGAAAAAATTACAATAATATGGTCAAATGCATCCTAATCCACTAATACAGAGAAAACATCATAATCTTATAAAAGTAGTACAGAGATTTTTTTACGGCACTAAAAGTTTTCATATTTTTTCATTAGAAACTTCATGGAAAAACAATATCTCCATCAGTATTAGACAATTAATATATCCATCATCTCACAGAGTTGTCTTTTTGTGTGTTGTGTAATGAGAAAATTCAATACCTACTCCTTTAGCAAATTTCAAATATATAATACATATTGTTAACTATGGTTACCATTCTACACATTAGAGCTCCAGAATTTACTTATCCTGCATAATCAAAATTTTGTAAACTTTGACCAACATGTCCCCATTTCTCCCACCCATCATTCTATTCTTTGCGTCTATAAATTTGACTTTCTTAGGTTCCACATATAAGAGAGATACATATATAATATTTGTCTTTTTCTGCTTGACTCACTTCACGTAGCGTAATATCCTCTAGGTTCCTATATGTTATCACAAATGACAGGGTTGCCTTCTTTTCTGTGGCTAAATAATATTCATACACACACACATATTTTCTTTATCCATTCATCTATTGATGAACACAACCTATTGTGAATACTACTACAACGAACAGGGGAGTACACATATCTTTTTAAGAATCTGAATTCATTTCCTTTGGATATATATCCCCAGAAGTGAGAGTGCTGGATTACACAGTTCTATTTTAATTTTCTGAAAAATCTACCTACTGGCCTCCATAATGGCTGTGCCAATTTACATTCCCACCAACAGTGTATGAGGGTCCTCTTCTCTCCACAGCCTCACCAACAGTAATCTTTTGTCTTTTTGATCATAGTCATTCCAACAGGTATGAAGTGATATTGTGGTTTTGATTCACATTTCCCTGATGAATAGTGAAACTGAGCACATTTTCATATACCTGTTGGTCATTTCTTTGGCTTCTTTCAAGAAATAATAAGTTCTTTGCTCATTTTTTAGTAGGGTTATTAGTATTCTTGCAATTGAGTTGTTTGAATTCCTTATATATTTTGTGTATTAACCCCTAAACAAATGTGCAGACCAATGGAACAGAACAGAGCACCCAGGAATAAATCCACACATTTATGGTTAATTAATTTTAAGCAAAGGTGCTAAGAACACACAATGGAGAAAGGAAATCTCTTCAATAAATGGTGCTGGGGAAACTGGATATTCACAAGCAGAAGAATGAAACTGGATTCTTATCTCATACCATATACAAAATTCAACTCAAAATTGATTAAAGACTTAAATGTAAATCCCCAAACTGTAAAACTACTAGAAGAAAACATAGGTAATAAGTTTCATGACTTTAGTCTGAGAAATTATTTTTTTTGGATATGATCCCCAAAGCACAGGAAACACAAGCAAAAACAAACAAACTGGATCACATCTAACTAAAAAGCTTCTTTCTATACAGCAGCAAAAACAATTAACCAAGTAAAGAGACAAACTTCACTCAGAACAGGAGAAAATATCTGTAAACCTATTTGTCACACTTCTTTCTGAGATGAATAATGCCACCCTTAATTTCACGTAAGAGGAACTGTTGTGAAGATGTTAAATGACTTTTCAGACTCTCAGTAATCAACAGTGACCTGGAAACCACGATACTGCTGTCTTATGAGAGAATGAGTCATGCACTTCATGGTCACTCTGGGATTCTGATTGAATTCACCCCGACCTGATAGGCTCTCAGGAGCACTATGGTGATCACGTGAAATACAGGCCAGCTGTGAAATATTTGAGTGGCCCGGGATTCATTCAGTTACGATATGGATCAGGCATTCAGAGGAGGCTCTGAATTTAAATTAACATATATAACCAGGCATTCACAAGCCAACTGAACATGCAACAATCCAAAAGTTCAATTTTTGAGCATAAGGCAGAGGAGTAACAGGATGAATGTATATTATTTATATATAGACTTTTCCAAAAGGAAAAAAAAAAAACATGCAATTTTAATTAAACCCACATGGGAATCTCTAATTTACATATAACTGCTATCTATTCAAGTTTATTTAGTAAAATGTTAGTTAATATGTTTAATTCTATTAGTTAATTAGCGCTAATTTTAAAGCAATATTGTTCATTTAAAAAATATGTCACATGATGACTGCCAGAGAAGATACACATCTTCCCTAATCACAGGGTTAGTAATAGGATACAGCATCATTTACTGCTAACTTGTTCATTCCAATACGGCTCACAGCAATGTAAGGCCAAAATTAGTTGTGCGTGGCAATGAAAAAGTCATCTCTGGGTAAAAAAGCTCCTCTATTTGCCACGACATACTGTAGCATATAGTAAAAAATGATACTGCTGGCTTTATGTACATGTCGACTATTCAGAAAATTTATTATTACGTATAAAGTAATCAGCCTCTTAATTTTTTTTTTTTGCTAAACTAAATAAAATGGTGTTGCATTCACTAACATTATGAAGATAAAAATTAGCAGCCCATTATCTCATGTTTGATTACAGCATACTTATGAATATAAAAATGAGTCTTGAATACTATATTTTTAAAAATTCTCACCTAATAGACATACAAAGATGATACTGGTTGATTCCACAGCATTAATGATCTAACATGGTACAATTAAAATAATTTTAGTAAAGTATTCTTGTACTTATGTAGTAGGAGGGTGATTTGCAGGGGTTCTCCATTAATAAGACTTTCATTCACGTATTTGTATAACACACTAAATTCAGTGTGTACAAAGAAGCTATTCCTGGGAATGTTAAGGAAGTTTTCCAATGATGCTTCAGCCATTTATAAAACTTCTCTGAAAAGCACTGGTATTTTTAAAGACCGAATATAATGGTGTTTAAAAAAAGGTGTGTCTTTTTGTTAGCAAAATTATGAATTTACATTAGCACTTATTAAACATTTATGCAAAAGCATGTATGGTAAAGAAGCATAAACCCACTTAGTATACTCAAGAAGTTCACAGCATCTAACATATGACAAATCAGTGTTTGATTAACATAAGAATAAGGCATTTGTTTCTCTGAGAGAAAAATATTTTAAAGACATCTTGTAATGAAAAAAAAGTCAGCATCATACTACATTAAATTTCCAAAATGGTCTAGGTAATCAGGGTAATGGAGTTTTTCATTCTCAGGATGAAATGTAGCAATCCAAGAAAACATAAATTAATGCACAGATATCAACAGTGTTTTAGTCGATGTTGATCAACTCTTTTTCTTCCTTAAGACAGTAGTTTCCTTATTTTCCACTGCCTGCCACTCTGATACCTGTTGATATGGCATTCATTTTGGACTTAGAAAACCAGAAAAGATAAGATAATTAGCTAGTGGTAAAACATGAATATGTAGGTCCTGAAGGAATCATCTAGATTTCAAATAACAGGAAAACTAAATGGTTAAAGAATATCAATTATCATCATTAAAAATTTAAAAAATTCTTCCACTGTTGTATTATAGCTATACATCTGGTGTTCATAAAAGAGTTTGTTGATGTTCTCCACTTACAATTTAAGTGACAATGTAGTAAGAGTTACAAAAGTAATAAGGCTCCTAATTTGGTACTTCTATTTTTGAGAAAATTGGTCCTAAATTATAAACTGAAAGTATCACGTGATCTTCCAGAGGCCATTGTCAATGTATGTAAACAAAATTCTACAATTCACATGATTCTCTAGCCCCAATTCTTTCTCTATATATTTTTTAACAATGTAATGCCTTTAAATTTTTTTTATTTTTAATTATTACGGCTGCATAATGGTTATACATATTTATAGGGTACATGTGATGTTTTGATAGAGGCATATAATGTGTAATGATCAAATCAGGGTAAGTGGGGGACTTCACAAACATCCCTTTACATTAGGGAAATCTAATTTCACACAAGCAAGTGAAAACTCGACCCGAGTGATGAGTACGTATCAAAACTGGGGTGTTGTATTGGTTTTCTTCTTGCTTCTCTATCAAATTGACACAAACGGAGAAGCATAGCAGAAAGCAAATTTATTCTCCTACAGTTCTGGAGGTCGGAAGTCCAAACTGAATCCTGCTAAAACCACCACCTTGGCAAGGTTTGTTTCAGATGGAGGCTCTGGGAGAATCTGTTTCATTTCTTCCAGACTCTAGAGATTGTCCCTTTGTTTCTTGGCTTGTGGCCCCACGACACAGCAGCTTTTCTTCCCCACTTCTGAGGTCCCATCATGTCTTTCCTCCTCTGACCTTTTTATGTCCCTTTGAAAAGGAACCTTGGGATTACATTTAGGGCCCACCTAGATAATCCAAAATAATCTGCCCATTTGAACAGCCTTCACTTTATCACATATGAAAAGTCCCTTTAGCCATATAAGGTAACGTTCACGGGTTATGGAGGTTAGGACACTGATATCATGGGGGTCCATTATTCAGCCTGTCACAAGTACTTAAAGTAAAAGGCATAGTGAAAACAGTGTATCCTGGGCTGGTCACCTTTAAGCCTGACACAGTAGATGCAGATCATTGCAGTAGAGCACAGCTGAGGGCTTCATTATCCTCATAATATAAACTTATATTTATTAAAAGAACATGTAGACTTCCATTTATGTATATTATCTTCCAATACAAATACATGTTTTGAGTTTAATTTGGCTAAAAGATTACATGATTGTTTGTTTTGTTTGATCACTTGGAATTCTCAGTACACAAAGCTTATTGCCATAGATGTTGGAAACTGAGCTAGATTTAGCTGACCAATAAAAATAAACTTTTAAAGCATTTTACAGAAATTGGAATGTATTTTCAATTTGGACTTACACAGACCCTCATAAAATGTGAAATACCAAACATGGAGAAATTATTAACAAAACATCGTTGATACACATTAAATTACATTTATGGGCCAAGCACAGTGGCTCACACCTGTAATCCAAGCACTTTGGGAGGCTGAGGCAGGAGGATCACTTGAGGCCAGGAGTTCAAGGCCAGCCTGGGCAACATAGCAAAATCCTGTCTCTACAAAAAATAAAATAAAATTAACTTGGCCTGATGGCATGAGACTGTAGTCCCAGTTAGATGGGAGGCTGAGACAGGAGGATTGCTTGAGCCCAGGAGTTTGAGGTTGCTGTGAACTATGATGATACCACTGCACTCTAACATGGGCAACAGAGATTCTGTCTCAAAAAATAAAATAAAATAATAAACAAATTTGCTTCATTGTTGTTATATCTTTCTCAAAACAAATGAAAAATGACTATTTCATGTTGATGGACTGAAATAATTTTATATAGACAAAATAGAACTTAAATACAAATTCTCCACTGCACTAAAAAGATATTTGCCTATGCTATAAAATTTTTCAGTGGCAATTTAAAAAATAGAACCCTCTTCAGATTTTATAACTATAATGAATATTTATGTTTTTGAATCTTAAATGCTTATTCCTGGGAATTTCTAAAATTGACTTAATACTCTGAAAATATAAAAATATGTTTGAAAATGTGGTGATCTTGCAAGAAAGTCTAATTTCCAAATATTCTACACATCTCTGAGCAGTATTTGATAGAACAAATTATCAAAAATATCAGTCAACTTGCACAGAATATTCACAAAGCCCATACCAAAAATAAAATGATTGGCTATGTCAAACACACGAGTACAATTCAAAGGAAGCATTCAAAATAAATGGGAATGTGCTTTTAAAATTAATAATTCACACACATTGCTGGTAAAAAAGTAGTTCAGTCCTATGTTCTCTACCAGTGATTTCTAAGCTGTAATCTTTCGGTAACTGAATGCTATAACAACAGCTAGACAGAATTATTAAAAAGCTTTCATTTTGAAAATAACTGCAATTGCATCTACATTAGTTGATTACCACCTACTTGTGGCAGCATTTCAGAGCTGAACATTCTTTACTTGCATGTGTGGTTAACCAAATAAATCGAAGTGTGTACCTGAATTCATTGTCTGAAAGTGTAACAAATAGAGGTATTGTTAATTTTTGTCTATATATCAAAGAATATTTTATATGCTCCTTATATAGTATATATATTATATTAATATATATTTTATATGCATGTATTTTTCATAAATGAAGAAAAATCTTAACTAGCTCACTTCACTGTGAGCTGGTGGGGATATTAATATCTGAATTTATTTTACAGGATACTTATGCTATTCTTCTCCTTTTTTCTTTTTTAATCAGAGACAGACAATTCATTAAACTTCATGAGAGTGCTGCAAGGCATTCTTTTCTTTTCTGAGTTACAAAAATGTCCTAGCTGCATGACAGGGCTGAGACGAGGAATGTCACACTGAATCATTTAGTTGGGCCTTTTTTTCTTGTCGATATGGAATATTTGCAAATCAAATGACTTATATATGAGAAAAACAGAAAAAAGAAAGAACAAAAGCAGAAGTAAACCCTGAGAAAGAGAACTGGAAAGAAAAGGGAATTTTACTAATATTGGATATTGAAGTCAAGTTAATATGAAAGTCTTTAGAAGGAAAAACATAAAATGAGCTAGGAAAAATGCCTTGGGCTTCTTCACATTTGCTTTTAATAAAGTGCTAAACAAAAGCAAATGGAGAACTGGGTATATGTGCATGTATGTGTGCTTGTGTGGTTGGCATTTATTAAAATGAAAAAGATTTCTAAGGCAGGAATACAAAGCAGAGGGAAATAATGTTTGGTATCTGACTCTGTCCTCATATACAGATTTTTGAAGACCGCAGTAGTAAGTTTCCTACATCACGTAAAAAATAATCTTAGTTGTCTTCATGCTCATAAGTGTAATGTAACAGACATGGCTAGCATACAAACCACGAAACAGTTCACAAATACCAGTGACTGATGTCAGTCATTCTCATGGGCCCCTCTCCTTACACGTTTCATCTCTCACCTCTGGCACTGCGGCTAGTTTCGCTAACTCTGACATATTAAGTCCAGTTATAACCTCAGAGAGAGAGAGAGACACATCTCAAGCCTATATCCTGTATGTTTTGATTTACAGTATCACTAGGAAGCAACTCATATACCAGAAATGCCATGCCATTTCTTTCAGAATGCTTTAGGCTGGAAAAAAACAGCAAACACAAATTAAAGTTGCTTAAAAAAATAAGAATTATGTCATTTCACATGTTAAAAATTGGAAGGCAGGTTGGTTTCAAGTTGGTTAATTCAAAGATTGAACAAAGAGTCATGCTCAGGGCTTGGGTTATATGAAATTCTCTTGGATTGTGTCTTATGGTCTTAAGATGGTTACTGCGTTTCCAGGTGTTACTTGGAAATGGTAAGACACAGTGTGATAAAAAAAGTAAAGTCCTATCTTGTTTACCATTTTAAGAGTAAAGATCTACACATAAGCCCCTCAGCAGACTACCCCTTAAAGAACACTGGACAAAATGAGTCCATGCCTAGTCATGTTCACGTAACTATGCTTCAAATAATCACACCAGGGGAATAGACAGCCACGAGACTGGTTTTGTCCAGTGAAGATTCATCAATTTAGCAATTTAGGGCCAGTGAGGCACCAGTTTTTTTTTTTTTTTTTTAAGCCAAGCACAAAAATAACGTTTACTGAGGAGAGAAAGGTAGGATTATAGAGCAAGAGCAAGATATAGGTTTACAGAGTGTGATACATACTCCACAGGTGACAACCAGACTCATTGTCGCAACAAAGGGAGAGCAGAAGGAGGGCCCAGTCTCTTCTTATGGACCTGGCCACTTAGAGGGGAATGAACAATTCAGAGTTTTGCTAGAAAGGAGGAAGAAGTTGGGGGTAGAATGTTACTCAGCAGAAAGAAGTCACTTAGCACTATGAAATTCACATTTTTTTCCTACATATTGGATCACTATCTACTAAAATTATTAATGGATGATAATTCTTATATCACTATGCCATTAGCTTTTATTCATAAACAGCTTAATTTAAACACTCTTGATTAATAGAGACAAAAATAGGAAACCATTCAGTTAGGGAGAATTGTGCTGCACTTCAAAATTGTCTCCATCTCCAAACATAAACAATATCTGTGGCTTTATAGAAGACCTCCCTGCAGACAGACAATGATTAAGAAACATCTGTTCATTTTTAGTTGTTAAAAAAAAAATGGAATACGCGTGGGTATAGTCAGAGAAAGTATGATTAAAATTATATATGTGCTTTGCTTTAATAGAAAGATTCTGAACCCAAAGACTGTTTTCAAAGTAAAGACTGTGCAAGCGAACCACTTCATCCTTTTGAGTTTTACGATATTCATGTGTAAAAACAACGGAGACTGTAACAGAGCTCCACCTCTCTACATCAAAGGTAATATGATGTGCAGAACTGCGGAGGAAATGTAAATATTTTATAATTACAAGGTATCATAACTTCAAAAGAGGTCTCACTGGGCTACATATACACAGAGAAAGACACATAAAAAACCTTCACACATTTATCAGAAATAATATTGTAAGGAAGCCTGAAATTTTAGATTCCAGCAACTATAACATCATATTTGGCATTTGGTAATAATGTATTTGACAAATTCATTCAACAGCACTGCCTGAATCTCTTTCTCTTCCTTTCTTCCTGATATCCACTCAGTCCCATATCCTGTGTGTGCTCCTCCAAATCCCTTAACCAGCTCACTACACCTTTTATCATAACCCCGACTTGACTTTCACGATTCTTCCTTTTCTCCATAGTGAAAACCAAACTCCTTAGTGTGACATACCAGTCTCTTCATTAGTAGTCTCTACTTTCTGATTACATTGAGTACCTGGTAGTTCTAGAATGGGAATTGCAAAATATACATAGCTGAAAGTGAATATGTAAGCTATTGCTTCTTCCATTTATACTTTATAGATATGCATGAAGAAATTAAAGTAATTTCCCCAAAGCTGTACAAACAATGAGGACCCTGGGAAAAAAAAAAAAAAACTCAATTCTCTTTGCTATTGATTCAAACTGACCGTACTCCCTTTCTCTGTAGTAATGGGAAAATACAAAGCAGATTATTAGGTATTATGTGACATCATCAATCCTTGTAATCTTTTGTATTATAAGACCTGTTTTTTAAACAGCAAACATTTATTCATTTAATCAGCATGTATTAAAAGCATATTATGTGTTAAGTGCGAACAATAGTTGTATGTACGCACACATGATATGAAAGTACACGTAAAGGTCTCTATTATTGGTTTACTTGTGTTCCCCAAAAAGGTGTTTTTAAGTGCTAACCCCTAGGATCTCAGAATGTGATCATACTTAGAAATAAACTTGTTGCAGATGTAATTAGTTAAGATGAGATCAGACTGGAGTAAAGAAGGTCCTTAATCCAATATGACAGATGTTCTTAAAGAGGGAAATTTGGACACAGATGACACAGATACAAAGACCCACTGGGAGAATGTCATGTGATCAACAGAGGTGAAGATTGGAATGATGCAGCTGCTAAGGATTGGTAGCCATCACCCAAATCTAGTAAGAGGCAAAGAAGGATTCTCCCCTACAGTCTTCTAAAACAGCAAGGCCTTGCTGACACCTTGGCACCTCTACCTGCTAAGCAGACTCCGGGCTCTTCCCCGCCAATGTTTATTGCTGTCTCCCAAGAGATTTAGATATGAATCTAAATCGTAGATGTCAAAAGAAATAACTCGGGTATCTGTCCTTGGGTAGTCAGAAATATGTCTGAAATATTTAGCCCTTTCCAATGCAACATATACACATTTATATAATTAGAATTTGCTGCTGTTTGTTCTTTCTCCAAAGAAAGAGTCATATTCAAAATTAGTCAGAAGGCCTTGAATTTCTCAGAACTACAAACATAAGAAATGGTGTAGGTAACTGCAGTAGGTTAACAACAGTGTTAAAAAGACAAGCTTGTTTGTCGGCTCTTGGTGTTAAGAGGGAATTTTTACATCCCATTTAATAAAATTGCAATCTCCAGACAGAACAAAGGCTACGTGAACAAAATTCCCATCATCTCGGATATTGATTTACCACTGGTTGGCAATATAGTTTTGACTATATGTAATTGTGAATAAACATTTATTTAACTAAAGCATATGTGTATGTCTGTAGATTGTAGCTCTTGAGGGATATGAAGTTTTAGTGTGCTACAGAGATGACAGACAGTCCCTTGAGGAAGGAAAGAAGGTGGCTGTTTCCTTCTGCAACACTCCCTGTAGTCTAATTATAGAGCGATACCTACGTCAGCTTGAGGGAAAGCCACTCTTATGGCTTCTCAGCTGGAAGTAAGTTACATTAAAATGACAGAAAAAAAAAAAACGCTGAGAACTCTAAAAGAGAAATAGAAGAATGGCCAAAAGCAGAGGATGAAAAACACATATGTTTTTTATTGTCTACTATACTTCAAGCATTTCAATCCACTGGATAAATAGACACAAGTTACCAATAACAAGTATCAAAAGAAAAGACGTTTGGCAAGTTTGTACAAACTGCAGAATGTATCTGCCACTTTTACAAGGGAAAAGGAACACTGGGAGACTGTCACTGACAGTATGCCAACTTAGAAATGTAGAAGTTTAGCAAAGAGAAAAAAGCAAGGGGTAAAAATTAAGCAGCTGAAATGACCAAATGGGCATCTGAAATGTCTAAATGGACATAAATAAGTAGTCAGCTAAGTCAGGAGGATGATATTTGCTGGGTGAGGATGGGCTAAGCTAGGAAATTCATTGTTTCAACTTTCTAAATCCTACATTGGCTTCCCTTTCTGTCGGTGGAGACCAGTCCAGGAACGAGGCATAGAATCACTCCATCTCAACTTGCCAGAATTTACAAAATAATAAGGTACAAGTATGAAAAAGTTTTTCTTAATTTTCATTTTACCTAGGAACCAAATAATTCATCTACATAGTCACTTTTAACATGGAGCTTTAAAATTTAGATTCCACAACTAAGGTACATGGGTCCCAATATTTACCCTCATCTTCAAGCACTTCTTGAAGTTCATTGCATGCAGCAATTTTCAAAAGTGTCACAGTATGTGACTTTTGTATATTTCAACGAAAAAATGTACCTGTATTGTAAGTTATTTTTTCACTCAGAAAATGGTCATATTATAGGTTTAAGTTCTCATAGAAATAATAAACTGAGTCAAATTAATTTATTAAAGATATTTTAAGATGCTATGTTACAGTTATACATGTAAGTGGTAGTGACAAAAGAGAGCATTAAAGAACATTCAAATTCAAAAGTATTATCTTTAGAAAGGATGGAAAAAGATATTCCATGAAAATGGAAACCAAAAAAGAGCAGGAGTAGCTACACGTCTATGAGTTGAAATAGATTTCAAGATAAAAACTGTAAAAAGAGACAAAGAAGGTCATTAATAATAACAAAAGGGACAATTCAGTAAGAGGACATAACAATTCTAAATACATATGCCCCCAACACTGGAGCATCTGGATATATAAAGTAAATATTATCAGACCTAAAGAGAGAGTAAGACCGCAATACAATAATCACTGAGGACTTGGGGAGACTGAGGAGGCAAGGGCAACATACATAACCTAAACATCTGTACCTCCATAATATGCTGAAATAAAAAAAAAAAATCACAGAAGACCCAACTTTCAGGATTGGACAGATCACCCGGCAGAAAATCAGCAAACACCAGACTTAATCTGCATTACAGATAAAATGAACATATTAGATATTTATGGAATTTTTCATCCAAAACTGAAGAATACACATTCTTATCCTTAGCACATGGATCATTCTCAAGGACAGACCATTTCTTAGGACACAAAACAAGTTTTAAAAAATTGAAGACACTGAAATCGTATCAAGTATTTTCTCTGACCACAATGGAATAAAACTAGAAATCGCTAACAAGAGAAACACTGGAAACTATGCAAACACATGGAAACTAAACAATATGCCCCTGAATAACCAGTGGGTCAATTAAGAAATTGAAAGGAAATTTAAAAATTCTTGAAACAAATGAAAATGAAAACACAATATATCAAAACCTATGGGATACGGAAAGACAGAAAGTTTGTATCAATAAGTGCATACATCAAAAAAGTAGAAGAGATTCAAACAACCTAATGAAGAATGTTAGAAAACTATTAAAAGAAATCAAACCAAATCCCAAATTAGAAGAAGAAAAGGAATAATAAAGATGACAACAATAAATGAAATTGAAATCAAAGAAAATATAAAAAAATCAATGAAACAAAAAGTTGTGTGTTTTTTTTTTTAAAGATAAAACTGACAACCCTGTAGCCAGACTCAGAAAAGAATAGAGAAGACCCAAGTAAAGAACTTAAAAATAGATCTACTAATTTGATCTAGCAATCCCACTACCGGGTATTTACCCAAAGGAAAAAAAGTCATTTTATCAAAAAGACACTTGCATTAGAATGTTTACTACAGTACAATTCACAATCACAAAGATGTGGAATCAATCCAAGTATCCATCAACTGAGGGGCAGATTAATAAAAAGTGGTATATGTATATCATGGAGTACTACTCAGCCATAAAAAATGAATTAATACCTTTTGTAACAATCTGTATGGAACTGGAGACCATTCCCCTCAGTGAAGTATCACAAGAATAGAAAACAACACCACATGCACTCACTATTAAATTAGACCTTACTGATCAGCACTCATGTATACAGATGGAAGTAAAATCAATGAAAATCATGCAGGTGGGAGGGGGGAGGAAAGGATGGGTGAAATCATACCTAATGGGTACAGTGTACACTATCTGGGTAATGGGCACACGTCTAACTTTGACTCAAGCAGTACAAAAGCCATCCATGTAATCAAAACATTTGCACTCCCATAATATTCTGAAATTAAAAAAAAAGAAAAAGACATTACAACTGATACTACAGAAATTCAAAGGATCATTAGAGACTACGATGGGAACTCTATGCCAATAAAATAGAAAACCTAGAAGAAATGGATAAATTCCTAGATACATATCAGGAGGAATGAACCAGAAAGAAATCCAAAACCTGAATAGACCAATAACAAGTAATAAGATAGCAGCAGTAATAAAAAGTCTCCTATCAATGAAAATCCCAGGACCTGATGACTTCATTGCTGAATTAAGAAGTAATACCAATTCTACTCTCAAGCTGTTTCAAAAAATCAAAGAGGAGTGAATATTCCCAATCTCATTCTACAGGGTATCATCCTGATTCCAAAACCAGACAAAGACACACAAAAAAAGAGAAACTATAGGCCAACGTCACTGATGAACATAGATGCAAAAATCCTCAACAAAATACTAGCAAACTGAATTCAAAAACACATTAAAAACATTATTCATCATGAACAAGTAAGATTTATCCCACGGATGCAAAGATGGTTCAACATATGCAAATCGATCATTGTGATGCATCATATCAGCAGAACCAAGATAAAAAAACATATGATTATTTAAATTAATGCTGAAAAAGTGATAAAAACTCTCAAAAAATTGGGTATAGAAGGAACTTACCTCAACACAACAACAACAATATATGACAGACCCACAGCAAGTATCATACTGAATGAGGAAAAACTGAAAGCCCTTCCTCTAAGACCTGGAACAAGATAAAAATGTCCACTTTCACCATTGTACTATGGTGATATTACTAGAAGTTCTACCTAGAGTCATCAGATAAGAAAGGAAAGGCATGCAAATTGGAAAGTAAGAAGTCATATTATCCTCATTTGAAATGATATTATTTACATTTAGAGAAACCTAAAGACTGTACCAAAAAACAATTATTATTAAAACTAATAAATTCAGTAAAGTTGCAGGATACAAAATCAACATACGAAAATCAGAAGCATTTCTATGTGCCAACAGCAAACAATGTGAAAAAGCCAGAAAGTAATCCCATTTCCAATAGCTACAAGTAAAAAATACCTAGGAATAAACTTAACCAAAGAAGGGAAAGGTCTCTTACAATGAAAACTATGAAACATTGATGAAAGAAATTGAAGACAGAAAAAATGGAAAGATATTTTGTGCCCATAGATTGAAAGAACTAATATTGTTAAACTGTCCATATCTCCAAAGCAATCTATAGATTCGATGCAATCCCCATCAAAATACCAATGACATCTCCACAGCTATAGAAAAAAATACTCTAAAATTTATATGGAACCACGAAAGACCCAGAACAGCCAAAACCACCCTGAGTAAAAAGAACAAAACTGGAGAAACCTGACTCAAAGGAAACTACAGAGCTAGAGTAACCAAAGCAACATGAAACTGGCATAAAAACAGATGCATAGACCAATGGAACAGAATATAGAACCTAGAAATAAATCCACAAATCTATAGTGAACTCATTTTGACAAAAGTACCAAGAACATATATTGAAGAAAAGACACAAATCACATGTTCTTCAATAAATGGTTCTGAGAAAACTGGATATCCACATGCACAAGAAGAAAACTAGACCCCATCTCTTGCCAAATACAAAATGTACAAAAATTAAATTAAAATGGATTAAACACTTAAATATAAGACCTGAAGCTATGAAACTACTAAAAGAAAACACTGAGGAAATGCTCCAGGACATTGGTCTGGGCAATGATTTTGTTAGTAATACTCCTGAAGCACAGGCAAACAAAGCAAAATTGGACAAATGGGATCACATCAAGTTAAAAAGCTTCTGTACAGCAAAGGAAACAATCAACAAAGGGAAGAGACAACCCAAAGACTTGGAGAAAATATCTGCAAACCACCCATCTGACAAGGGATTAATAACTAGAATACAGAAGGAGCACAAATATTAAATAACTCAATGGGAAAAAAATCAAATAATCTGATTAAAAATGGCACAAGATCTGAATAGACATTTCTCAAAAGAAGACATACAAATGCCCAACAGGTACATGAAAAAACGTTCATCATCATTGGTCCTCAGATAAGTGCAAATAAAAACTACGATGAGATAC
>CAUYSK010003114.1:0-27391 GCA_963575035.1 Avahi laniger
TAGAAAAAATTAGCCGGGCATGGTGGTGCATGCCTGTAGTCCCAGCTACTCGGGAGGCTGAGGCAGGAGGATCGCTTGAGCCCAGGAGTTTGAGGTTGCTGTGAGCTAGGCTGACGCCACGGCACTCTAGCCCGGGCAACAGAGTGAGAGACTCTGTCTCAAAAAAAAAAAAAAAAACTTAAAAAGTAAAAAAAAAAAAAAAAAAATTTAAATAGAAAAAAGCTTATAGAATAAGGATATAAAAAAATAAAATATTTTTGTACAGCTGTACATGTTCGTTAAGTATTATTATGAAAGAGTCAAAAGGTTAAAAAATTTTATTTTAAATTAATTACGTTTTAAAGGTTTTATTTACTTTTATGTGTATATATTCATGGAGTACAAGTGCAATTTTGCTGCGTCGATATATCCTATCGCGGTGAAATCCAGCCCTTCAGTGCATGCGTCATTGGAGCAATGCACACTGTACCCGCCATTTTTTTTATCTTTTATATCCTATTTTCACTGTACTTTTCTACGTTTAGATGTGTTAGATACACAGGTGGTTATCATAAGCGCGGGGTCCCGCCGCGCGGGTCAGCAGCAGTCGGAGCCGCGCCTGGGCCGCGCCACGAGGCTTGGCGAGCGCGCTCCGCCATGTTCACGCAGCCGCGTAATTCCCAACGCGTTCCCATGAGGCTTGGCGAGGGCGCTCCGCCATGTTCACACAGCCGCGAAATCCCCGACGTGTTCCCATGAGGCTTGGCGAGCGTGCTCCGCCATGTTCACGCAGCCGCGTAATTCCCCACGCGTTCCCATGAGGCTTGGCGAGCGCGCTCCGCCATGTTCACGCAGGCGCGAAATCCCCGACGCGTTTCTCAGAACGTGTCCCTGCCATTCAGTGACCCATGACTGTGTTCACTTAGTTTAGAAAATCCATGCATTCATCTACGAATTCATTAGTGGATTTACAATCTTAGTTGAATGGACTTTTTTTGCTTTATGTCCCTCTGGCGTGGCCGCCTGTGAGGAAGCAGGCTCTTTCCTGCCAGCGCCGGGGAGGTGAGTCCCGGGGCAGATCTCCTGGGGGCCGAGGCTGGGTCCTGTGGCCGGGGATGGGAGGGAGCGGCCAGCCACTAGCAGAAGCGGGGCGATGGCGGAGACGGCCGCTGGGGATGTCGCCGAGGAGCTCCCCTGACTGGGGACTACTAGGCCTGCGGTGTCGCGCGACCTTCCCAGCCCCGCCGCGGCTCCGACCCCAGCGCGCGTGTTACCTGGAATGCGCGCTAACGGCGTAGGACAAGCACGTTCCTGAGAAAAAGAAAAACTTTTTACTGTCTGATGGCTGGGACTGCTGTAAATACAGCAGTACTTACGCTGTGATGCTGCTTTCTTCTGGGGAGGATGGCAGGAAGTGGCTGTTGGTGACTGAGGGGCCGTGTGGTTCAGCCGCATCTTGGCACGTGAGCCGGTCCCAGCCAAAGGGAACAGCTCGGGACTGTGCCCTGGTTTCAGTCCGTGCGGCGCCGTATCTGGGCTGCCTTGGTAAGACGTTTCCGGTGTGCCGGAGTGACCCGCGTCGTCACAGAAGGAACACTGGTCTAAGAAGGCTTCGTTGGACGTTTTAGGGGAAAGTCCCTCATGTCCTCCTCCCCGGGTCTGCAGTCCAGAAGAGCAGGGCGTCCGGCACGTGCGAGTGGGGCTTTGGGGTTGGGAACTTGGCCCGCTCGTCACTGCATTTCACTCCACAAGCAGGCATCGGGCGCCCGCTGACATTATTCCGGGGGCCTGGGATACGGACAAAATTCCCGCCCCAGTGGAGCGAACATTCTAGCGGGGTGGAGACGGAGAATGAACGGTAAATACGACACATGAGTATTTGGCTAATATGTTAGCATATTCTGTAATACGTGGTGCAGAAAAATAAAAGCCGATCAGGGCAGGGACTGCAGGGAAGTGTTGGAGTTTTAATCAGAAGATGGTATGTCAACAAGGACTTGAGCGAGGCCGGGAATTCATCCATGTGGCTGCCTGGGCGAGACGGTGTCGGGCGGAGGGGACAGTCAGGGGTAGGCCCGCGGACAGAACGGCCGGGTCCTGGACTGCGTCATAACACGCAGCAGCAGGGAGACCATCGTGGCTGGGGCAGTGATCAGGGGCCGTCGTAGGAGAAGAGGTCAAAGGGGCGACGGGAGGGCAGATCACTAAGCTGAGGGAAATGGGGAGCCACGGGAGGTTCCGCGGAGAGGGGTGGCATGAGCTTGCTTACATTTTGAAAGGACAAGTCGGGCCGCTGTGCGGAGATTGGATTGTTGGGGGAAGACGGTCCCCCCATAGCAGACTGTGGCCCAGTGCTGTGGGGAGAGGAGGGTGACTGAGGCTGGGTGGCGGCGGCGGGGGTGTCGGGGACGGGGAGACCGTGGGCACAGTTTGATGGAAGGGCTGAAGGGATTTCCTGAAGAACTGGAAGAGGGCATGAGAGACCAGGGGAGTCACAGGTCATGCCACGGTTTGGGTCTGAGCGTTGGACCGCTGGGGTTGGGTGTGTCCCGGTGATGAGATTATGGTTGAATTTAAAAATGTTATTGTAATGTTTATTTCAAAAATAAAAGTTAGGACAATAAAAACGCCTTGTTTCGGAAGATACCTGGGCAGTTTAGTGAGTGAATGCTGGGAACTTTGTAACTTACTGGAAGAGCCGCGGAGGGCAGCTGGGGGCGGAGCGACATTGTGGCAGGAGGTGACATTTCCATGCTCCGGCGGTGACGTGGGTCTGGCTTGCAGGACTGGGTGTGCGGAGATTCCTACGTCCGTTCTCACGTCTCTGCTCAGGGCAGAGAGAGGATGGGGTGAGGCGCGGTCTCTGTCAACTCCACGGGCTCTGGGTTCTCGGGCCTGCCCCGTTTTGCCACCTGTGACCCCCTGTGCAGCTGGTCCTTGAATAGCGTCATTTCGGTCAACATCGGTTCACTATAACGCCGATGAGAAAAGAACAAATGACTCCCAGCTGGGGCTGTGTGGCGTTTGGCGTCCTCCCCGTGAAAGTTACAGAATCGAAATGGAGTTGCCGATGGTAAGAAAACTCCGACAAGCAGAGCCGGGGGAGGTCGCGAAGAGACGGTTCTCACGCCTGATAACGAAAAAGACTCTACAGATCCCACGACCTTGCGAAAGGCCACTTCTACAAGAAAACGCTTCTGCGAGGACATCTGCCCAGCAATGGCCTGCCCAGCCTTGGTGTGGTGCCACCCTTGTTATTGATCTTTGCAGCCGAGGATAATTATTCCAAAACTATTTATGTGATCTCCCTCATTTTTTCCTATAAAAACCTTCATCTGGGAGGAGGGGACAGGTATATGCATACACAAAGAGTGCAATGCGCACCATCCAAGGGCTGGACACACTTGGAACTTGGACTTGGGGTGGGGGGCAAGGGCAACATACCATAACCTAAACATCTGTACCCCCATAATATGCTGAAATAAAAAAAAGAAAACAAAAATACCCCAAAAACTTTCATCTCCCTTTGCCTCCCTGAATATGCACACAGTTTGCTAGGACATGCATGCGCCCATTGCAATGTGCTGTACCAAATAAATGTCTTTCAGAGAGCCTCTGCTTGTTATTTAGGCTGGCATTCCCACGTCTGCATGGGTTTTCTCCACGTATTCCAATTTTATTGCTCATCCCAAAGGTGTGCACATTCGGTGGGCTGGCGTGTCTGCACGGGGTGTCACTCACCCAGTCTGAGTGAGTGCGTGAGGGGCCCTGTGGGCATGGCGTCCTGTCCAGGGCTGGTTTCTGCCTCGCGCCCTGAGCTGCGAGGATCAGCTCTGATCACCCTCAGTCCTAAACTGGAATGATTGGGTGAATAATTACCTTGCTTGTTTCTATTAGTCCTTCTTAAATGTGTGTATAACATACATTTATTTCGATGTTTAATATTAGAAATGTTTGGTCTTTATTTAGAAGTTTGGTGATATTTTAGTGACGAATATGCCATAGGAAATGAACTCTTGTTTATATCATTTAGCCTGTGGCAACATTAGTTTCCTTACACCGGGTTTCACTCAAAGTCGGTTTCCAAGAACCTACTGATGACGCTGTGAGGACTTACAGTATACTGAAATTGTGTTTTGTATCTGCTCCCTGCCCACACCCCCTAGACTTTGAGACCTTTGATGGCAGGAACTGAATTTTTGTTTTTTAGAGACAGGGTCTCATTGTATTACCCAGGCTAGAGGTCAGTGATGCGATCATAGCTCACTATAGCCTTGAACTCCTGGGCTCAAGTGAAGCATTCTTCCTGCCTCAGCCTCCTGAGCAGCTAGGACTGCAGGCGTGCACCACCACACCTGGCTTTATATATATATCCATATATATATATATGGATATATATAGTAGAGACAGGATCTTGCTATGTTGCCTAGGCTGGTCTTGAACTCCTGGCCTCAAGTGATCCTCCTGCCTCAGCCTCCCCAAGTGCTAGGATTACAGGTGTGAGCCAATGTGCCACACAAGAACTGAGTCTTTAAAAAATATTATTTATCTTTAATTGTGGTAAAATTTATCATTTTAACCATTTTTAAGTGTACAGACTCTTCATTAGTCTCAGCTTCAGTGCTGGGCACAAGTGAGCACGGGGTAAACAGTTGTGGAACACATGGGTGGATGAACGTCTGGGCAGGGAGGGTGAGAGGCGTCTGTGCCTGTAGTGCGTGTGTTCATGCCCCTCGCCATCCAGCAAGTCCCTGTCGGGGGAGGAACGGAGGGCAGGAGGGTGGCTTTTCCCAGGGGTCTCCAGCTCTGTTGGACCCTGCTTTTTGGATCTGTGCTCAGGGCAATATCTCGTCTCTTCTCTTTCTCCTCCTGCCCATATCCTATAATGGTTACTTACGTATGTCAGCTTGGCTGGGCCTCCGTGCCCAGATATTTGGTCGAACCTTCTGGATGTTTCTGTGAGGGTGTTTGGGATGGGGTTTACATTTAAATCAGTGGGCTTTGAGTAAAGCAGATGGCCGTCCACAACGTGGGTGTGTCTAATCATTCGAATCCTGAATAAAGACCGAGCTCCCCTGAGCCAGAGGGCATTCTGCAGCAGGTGGTCTTCGGGCTGGACCTGCAACGCGGGCTCTGCTCTGGGTCTGCAGCCTGCCCCCGTCCCTGCAGATTTCGGACTTGGCGGCCCCCATCGTCGCAGGAGCCAAGGCCTTCGCAATAAATCTGTGTACAGGTCTCACTGGCTCTGTTTCTCTAGAGCGCCTAACACAGCCCGCACCCTTTCTCTCTCTCTTTCACATGCACACGTGCTGTTCCGCAGGTTTCGTGGGTAAACACGAAGGAAGACGGTTAATGAATCAGTTGCTTCTATCAATAAGTAAGGACCTGGGTGTTTATGGGTAACGAAGGCACAGCCGAGTGCTCCGGGACCAGAGCTGTTGGGACGACCGAGACTTTCAGGCTGGGGCGTGGGCACTGAACTGCCTCCAACACAGACACTTCGGGAGGTGCTGGGAGCGCGGCCGCCCGTCCCTGTCTCGGACCGGAGGCTGAACGTCTGTATTTTGGGGAGAACCTCACAGCGGCTTCCCTGCTTGGTCCCCATCTTCTCAATCTCTCTCCTTCTTTCCTGATGGTTTAAAAATGTGTTTAGGATTTCAGGGAGCTCGAACTGGATTCTGGGTTTGGATGCAATGAGAATGGTTTCTGGCAATGCATTTATTTTGGATGCTTACGTTGAGGCGATGAAAACGTCGTTCCGTATTAACGGACACGGAAGCTAGAAGCAGCCTGAGAGGGGCAACACCAAACAGCTCGTGTCGCAATGTTCAGAAAGGCTGCACTGCTCCAGCTGTCCCTCTGCAGCTTCTAGGGCCAGTCTGCGGAGCTGTTTCACGCCCTTGGGGACGCACCGGATGTCTGAGGGCGGGTGAGCTGCGCTCCTGCTCTCGTCTCCACGGTCCGGCTGGGCGGAGGCCCCGCCCTGCGCTGGGGCCTTCCAGAAGCAAAGGTGAGCTGCCCTAGCTCGGATTAGGCCGGGCTTCCTTCTGCGGCCGAAACTGCTGCAGCCGCCCGGGAGAGGCATTCCCCTCGTGGGCCGCGGTGAGTCATCTAGGGAAGCTGCCATTAGGGCCACCGTGAGTCAGGATGACGTGTGTCGGGGAGCGTGGGGAGAGGCGGCGCCCCTGAGTCAGGCTGGGGGAGGCCTGGGGCTGGCTCGGGGGGCTCTGTTGGAAGCACCACACCAGGGCAGACACTCCTCTGGGGGACCTAACTGTTCTGTGGTTGGCTCAGATTTGAGGGTGGCCCGGATGACTCCTCCGCGAGGCATCTTCTGCTGGGATTTTTCCCGAAGGGGGTTTCAGGCGTCTTAGCCACACCTCCAATTGCTCCATTTTGCAGAGCGGGAGACACAGGCCTGAAGAGGGTTCCCAAAGTCATTCCAGTGATGTAACAGCCCGGTGGCGCCAACATCCTACTCAGAGGCAGAGTGATGTCCACTGCGCCCACAGCCCTCATTTCGCAAACGTTTGAAACACAGTATTCGAAACCGGTGGGATAATCAGTGTTCCCCTCTCTCCCGCCACCGATTAGCCGTGGGGCCTGGGACCAGGCGGCCTTCTTGCCTCTCAGTCGCCTGGTCTGCAGACTAGTTGCCGGACTGCAAGCATCGCTGTTCTAAGCATTGGACATGCATGAAGGCACTGAATCCTTCGAGCGGCCCAGTGAAGTAGTTACTATTGTCATCCCCATTTGAAAAGTGAGAAAACCGAGGCCCAGAGAGGTTCGGTTCTGTGGCTAATACGTGGCAGAGCCATGCTGCGAACCCAGTTTGGCTGCAGAATTCTTGCTTTTAATCGCTGTGCTAGGTGTGCTCTGGGGCCCTGGCTGTCACCTTATTGCTGCGAAAGCTCTGTGACAGCGTCTTTAAAGTTCATCCAGCTACTGCAGGACAAAAGACTTGGTTTGTTCTAAGTTTTTTCAAGGCAAAATAAATACATAAAAAGAGATGGCGTGGGAACAGACTAAGAGAGACTTGAGAGACATAGCAACCAATTACAGTGTTTGGACTTTATCTGGGTTCTGTTTCAGATAAACTAATTGTAAAAAATAAAATAAGGCAACTGGGGAAATGTGAACATTGGCTGGATAGTTGATGATATTAAGATATTATTGTTAAACACTTTTGGGGGAGATAATGATACATAGCTTTGTCTAAAAAAATAGTCGTTACCTTTCCGAGATATATGCTGAAATACTTGGAGATTATACGCTGTCTAGGATTTGCTTTGAAATGATCAGAGCAGGAGAGTGAGTCAGGGGATGACAGAACAAGACTGTCCCTGTTTAATAATTGTTGCAGCTGTGTGATGGGTACATTGGAGTTTATCATACTCTGTACTTTTGTTTGGAACTTCTCATTACAAAAAGTTTTTAAAAATCACCTGTATAAATTTTCGTTTTATTCTCTCTGAGAAATGTCAAAAGCACCTTGGATCCACCCACAGCCAGTGGGAAGAACAACAGTCCACAGAGAGAGTGGCTGGGACACCGTTTAGAAGAGTCACCTTCCAAGGGTATAATTTATCTGGGGGGGACCCACAGTGCTTCGCACATAGTACTCAGTAGATTCTTCCAGACTGCAGGCGTGCGTGCATACGCATGGACAAATATGAATGGATTTGGTCCGCAGCGAGTTGGAGAGCCCTTCTGGCACAAGATCAGGAATATAATTTACAGGCCAAATATAATGGTAAAATGATTTTGTATGCTTCTCAGTAGACCAAATTGTTCATCTAAAGGCAGCTTTGTCAGCGATGATTATAACAAGGACAAAATACTTCTACTGTGTCCCCCCTTATTCCGATGGGCAAATGTTCATGAAAAGATTTACTAACAATAACCCTTCACTCTGCAGCTATGCCCCCCGCCCCACCTCACAGCCCGCTCTGCTCTCAGCTCCATTGCCATTGTTTTTGCTTGTCCAGCCCAGCTTGCGTCTTTATTCTTCTGATTACCTGAGTTCCCTCTGGAAAAACATCATTTCTCTACCCTCCTGGCTCCAGGACTGGGCTATGATCTATACCTGCCAATCATAGGATAGCAATCCTGTGGCCACAGTGATTGTTTCAGGGATGGGCATTTGACTGAAGCCAAGTCAATCAGGCCCAGTCCAAACTAGTGCTAGAACTGTTGTATGGGTGACTGGAAAGGAGGTACACATTTTGCTTTTGGACTTGAAGTTGTGAGGAGACATACCTACATAAGGGGAAAGGCTGCTTGATAAAGCAGAGTGGAGAGATTCCAGATTCTGGTAACATCATTTGAAGTTTATCCAGCTACTGCAGTACAAAAGACTTGGTTTGTTCTAAGTTTTTTCAAGGCAAAATAAATACATAAAAAGAGATGGAGTGGGAACAGACTAAGAGAGACTTAAGAGACATAGCAACCAATTACAGTGTTTGGACTTTATTATCCTGGATCCAGCTATACCTGAAGTCACATACTGTATGCTGTATTTGGTTTGCTGAAACTGATTCTTAAATATTATGAATACAATGCCTGCTTTGGTAGCACATATACTAAACTTGGAATGACAGAAGACTAGAATGGCCCCTGTGCAAGGATGACATGCAAATTTGTGAAGCATTCCATATTTTTGTAAGTTTTCATCTCTTTAAAATAACTTGTTTTATCTGTAAAATGTTTTCGGTAAGCCTCACAGTAGCCACAGCACAAAAATCTGTAATAGATTCGCTAAAAATAAAAAAGCAACAAATTAAAACATACTGTCGGAGATATTAACTTAACTACAAAGGAAGGCAGAAAGGAAAAGAGGAGTCTCAAAACAATGAGAAAATAAGCAACAAAATGGCAGCAGAAAGTTCTTACTTATCAATAATAATACTGAATGTAAATGGTCTCAATTCTCCAATTAAAAGGCACAGAGTGGCTGAATGGATAAAGAAACAAGACCCAATTATATGCTGCCTTCAAGAAACCAACTTTGCCCATAAAGACACACATAGACTGAAATATTACCAATATAGTAGCAAATCACATAGAACAATTCTTAAGCCTCGTGTTAAAAAGTGAAAAAGAAGATCTATCAATTTTTATATTCTTGTATTTGATTACAGACTGTAGATGTAGACATGGACTGGAAAATTACGTCAGTTCCAGTGGTTGAGTAAATCTTTAGCAGAGATTAGGGACAATCTTTTATCATTCCATGCATTCTTGCTGAGAGCTAAGAGAAATCAGGTGACCAGACAGACTCCTGTGCTGATGAAACCCCTGGGTACTTGAATGTCTTGCCTATGTATGTGGTAAGGTGACTTCACCCTGAGTGCTCAGCTACCCTGTCTGTGCTTGATGGTAGCTTCAGACAGATCCGGATTGTGGTAATGAGTAACTATGGGTTTTCCTCAGCTTCAGACACAGGATGAGTTCATGTTTTATCCTTCAGCCTCTAAATGCACCAATTGGAGCTTCTGAATGCAATGATTGAAGTCTGGCCTTTAGGATATTATGAATGTTCAACAACAATTCAACATTTAGTGAATCAAAATCTCTGGGTCTGGCATGGTAGATCAGAACTGAGAACACTGTGACTCTGTATAATAAGACTTATCATTATACCAGCTGTGAGACCTTTTCTCTGTTTAATTTCCTCATCTGTAAAATGAGAATAATAATAGTACCTACCTTGTGGGGTTGTTTTGAAGTTAAATGAGTTAGTAAAATTTAAGCACTTTGAATAGAGACTGGCACCTGGTAAATGTGAACTATCATTATTACTGAAAACTAATAATTTTCTGCCCCAAACAAACATTTCCTCTTGAACATGAATATCCTAAAAAAACAAAGAAAAGGCAAGAAATATGATCATTTATGCAAATTGTAATCATCTCTGTGAGAGTGGATAACACTTCTCAGATCTCAGTACTTGGATGTCATGTTCTTTAGTGATTTATGCAAATTATAATCATCTCTGTGAGAGTGGGCAACAGTTCTCAGATCTCAGTACTTGGATGTCATGTTCTTTAGTATTCTGAGGTACTGAGTCAGCTGGAAAGCTCTATTTGAAGGATCTCAATAGGGGCTTAGTTTTAGGGTTCTGCTAGGTGACCAGTCACAGGAAAGCTAACTAAAGTCTTGTACCCACACCTACCTAGACAGTGGTTTCTTTAATTCTCATTAGCTAAGCTGAGTTTGGGAGATTTCTTTGAAATAATTAGGTGTCACAGGAAATAGCAGTAGTTCAAGACTTGGTTCCAACTTTAGCCAATATCCCAGTGAGATTATAAAAGCACTGGTAACAAGCAACCCCTAGTTTTTCAGAGATGAAATGGTTTAATGGTTTTAATTTAAATTCGTCGAATGCTCTTATTATATTTCTTTTTCTTTTCTTTTTAGAGATGGGGTCTCACTCTGTTGCCCAGGCTGGAGTACAGTGGCGTGATCACAGCTCATTGCATCCTTGAACTCCCGGGCTCAAGCGATCCTCCTGCCTCAACCTCCTGAGTAGCTGGGACTACAGGTGCATACCACCATGCCTGGCTAATTTTTTCTTATTTTTTGTGGAGATGGGGTCTCACTATGTTTGCCCAGAGTTTCAAGGCCAGGCTGGTCTCAAACTCCTGGCCTCAAGGATCCTCCCACCTTGGCCTCCTAAGGTACCAGGATTATAGATGTGAGCCATGGTGCCTGGCCTATAATTTTCTTTTCTTTTCCTCCCTCCTTACCTATCTTTTTTCCCTTCTCCTCTAGTCCCTCTCTCCATCTCTCTCTCTCTGTTTCACAGGAAGCACATAATCTCCTCTTCAGAAGTAACCACTTTTAACAGCTCGGCATATATCCTTCCCTTCCTTTTTCTGCACACTCACATACACACACACGACGTGCATATATACATACAAACATATACACACACTCTTATACATTGTTTTGTGGGTGGGTTTTAAAAAATTTTATATAAATGGGATAATACTTTGTGTTGACCTTTACATTGCTTTTTTCCACTTAAAATTAGGTCTTTTCTTCCCATGGCAATAAATATAGATTGCTGTCTTTCTTCTTATTTCATTCTATGGGCACGCCATAGTTTTATTTATCCATTTACCACTTGCTGGACATTTGCGTTGCCTTCCATTTTCTGCTCTTACAACCAATCCTCACATAGCCCTCTTTGGGCACTTACAGAGTCCCTTTGCCGTAAGGTACATTTAAAAATAACTTGCTAAGAATAGTTAATAACTTACAGTTTGCTTTTGATATAATCCTTCTATTTTTTCCCTAGGGCATCCTCTCATCAGACAGATCCTGAGGTGCCCCATGCCACCACCCCAGCATGTGCTTTAACAGAAAAATGTTTCACTTTCTACCTGTTTAACTTGGCACAAGTTACTTAGTACCTACCTCCTAAGTTGTAACAAAATAGATTATGCACTGAAAGTGTCTAGCACAATGCCTGCATATGATAAGCATTCAATAAATGTTAACTGTCATTGTTATTAAAAAAAAAACCTTGCTAAAATGGCTTTTACTTTTACTTTATAGAATGTATTTGCATTTCATCCTAAAATTTACTGGTCTCTATAGTACCTTGGAGAGTTTGAGTCTTTCCATAGCCACATTTTATTTCTATTAGTTAGAAGCAGTTCTCATCTTTTCAAAAAAATATGGCCAGATAATGTTATGGCCATAGAAAGGTGAAATGTGTAACTCTATGATCAAGACTCTACTTTTTTTTTTTGGAAACAGGGTCTTTTCTGTCGCCTGGGCTGGAGTACAGTTGCGTCATCACAGCTCACTGCAACCTTAGATTCCTGAGCTCAAGAGATACTCCAGCCTCAGCCTCCCAAGTAACTGGGACCACAGGCACACGCCATCATGCCCAGCTAATTTTTGTATTTTTTGTAGAGACGGGATCTGGCTCTTGCTCAGGCTGGTCTCGAACTCCTGGCCTTAAGCAATCCTCCTGCCTCAGCCTCCCAGAGTGCTGGGATTACAGGTGTGAGTCACTGCACCCAGCCCCTCTCCCTACATTTAAGACCCATCTACAAGTGTCATAGTAAGAGTGGCAACCAAAACATTTTTAAGAATCCTCCGGATTTCAGAGGTAATTTCTTTCAGCTGGGTAGCCTGGCAACACTTTGTACCATGACAAAAACTACCTTTTTAGTAAGCACCGGCACCCTACATTTTATTGAAATTGTATGTTGAGTCCTCTCCGCTGGCGAGTCTGTAGCTGGATGCCTGTCTCATGAGGCACCACCGCTAGTATCTGCGGTTGGCAGCCTGCACAGCACCACGTACACTTCACTTTCCTCATTTAATGAAATGTTTGTTTTAAAAAGCACGAGGCCCAGATCTGCTAAGTCAGATGTGATGTTACCTTTCAACTGCACAAGCTCTGCCACAAGGATTTGGGAAGTTTATTATCTGACACGAATCGGTCGGGAACTTCTCCGCTGTTGACTGACCACAAACCACAGAGCTCAGGTTAGTTCAAAGATTGTCTGTTTAGTGACTTGATACTCGGACACAGCGCTACTCAAAGCAGCTAGCCTGTGAACTCTTTCTTTCTGACTGGTCCAGAATGAGATCGGCCACTTATTTCAGATTGTAAACCAGCGTAATGTTTCATTCATGGAGAGTCTTGCTCTGAAAAAAATGCGAATGGAGCTGAACAGTGTGCTTCATCATGTTGTTGATCTACATTCTGGCGCAAGCTCCTTAAGGCATACGCTGCTCTGTGAGCCACATTCAGTAACTGAAGCAGGAGTGTAAAGGCACAGCTCCTTTGCCCTAACTCAGGACAATTCCGGAAGGCCATCTGTGTTGCGGTCCACAAGAGAGCACCCTCAAGTTTGATGATTCCCTGGGAGGACTCACAGAGGGCAACACATAGCTGTACTCATGTATCCTTTTGATTACAGCAAAAGGATACAAGGAGAAAACAAAACCAGCAAAGGGAAAAGGCACACGGTACAAAGTCTGGAGGAAACTGGGTGTAAACTTCTGAGAGTCCTTTCTCAGTGTAGTTACACAGGACATATTTAATTCCTGGAGCACCGAATTGTGACAGTCTGTATGTAATGTTGTCTACCAGGGAAGCTCATTAGAGTTGGTGCCGAAGGTTTTATTCAGGGCTGGCACACGGGCACCCTTGGCCTAACACATTCCCCCATTCCAGACTCTCAGAAGGAAAGGTGTTCAGCATAAACCACATCATTTGTGCAAACAGTTTGGCATGGTGAGCTGCTCTTATCAGTTAGGGAGTGGTGGGAACTCTCCCTAAACCCAAGTTCCCAGATGCCAGCCAAGGACCAACTTGCAACCTTGCAGGCCTTTCTAAGGATAGCAGTCTCACGCCCATGTTAGCTCGTTTTTGCACACTACCCCAACTGCAGAGTTTTCTGTGGGGTTGGTTAAAGTGCCACCTTCACAGACCTGCAAGACACAGGAGCGGTGGCCCCCACCTTATCTCCATTTAATTCACCATCCTGGGCCTCACAAAATTTAGGCAGATCCTGCAAGATGACAGTGGACTAATGTAAATTCAACCAGGCCTGACTATAGCTGCTGTGCCAGAGGTGACATCTTTGTTAGCGTGGATTAACATGGCTTTGGGACATGCTATGCAACCACTGACCTGGTGGGTGCACACCTTCCCACCCCCATCAGGAAGGAGGATCAGAGCAGCTCACAATGAACAAAGTACACATACACAGTCTGGGCCCAAGGCTACGTTAACGCTCTTGCTTCCTACACCAGACAGACATTCCATGGAAAATTACCGAGTTCACGATATTGATGGATTATGTTAATTCGATGGGATGAACAAGAAGTAACTAGTAAATTGGAGGCCTTGCTATAGCATGTGTGTGCCAGAGGGTAAGATAAAACCTATGAAACTCAGGAGCTTACAAGCATCAGTAAAATTTGAGGGGCGGAGCGTGCAGTGATCTGGGGCACACCAAGATATCCCCTCTAAAGTAAAAAACAGATTATTTTAAAGCTTGCACGTCCCATTATAAAGAAGAAAGCACAATACCTGAAAGGCCTCTTTAGGTTCTGAAGGCAAGGTGTTTCACACCTAGGAATACCGCTCTCCCTTATGTGCAGGTGGCATAACAGGACCCAGTTTTGAGTGATGACCAAAGCAGCAAAGGGCACGGCAGGTCCACAGCGTGGTGAAAACTGGTCTGCGCTTGGGTCATCCAACCTAACAGACCCCACGCTGGAGTTATTGGTAGAGAGAAAAGTTGCACAAGAAATTAAAGCAAAACCTCTGTGTATTTACCCTTCATTTCTCTCTGTCCATTTTACTGAATAACTGAATGTACAAAAGCCACAAAACACGTTACTGGAGAAAATATTTTATTTTCCAAATAAATAATGGATTTTTTTACCCCTCAATTATTTCTGTAATAATTTTATGTTTTTATTAAAACTAAATATATATTTAATACGTTTTAACTTTTCACAAATTAAAGACTATGGTATAACTGTAATTATCTTTAGCAAACAAAGTCCATTTCCAGAAGTTTAAACTTGATATGGAGAAAATGCCGCATGACAAGTCCTTCTTCGTACCTGACTTGGTGCTGAGGTTGAACTTGGTAATACACCAAGTTCACACTAATACAGTGTGTTCCAGGATCCAGAAGCCACTCCAAGTTTTAAAGCCAAGTGGAATCCTTAGGTCAGCCTTGGCTGCCAGAGGAATTTCTGGATGGGAGAGATGACTCGGTTTTGCTTTATACGGGCCAGTTCTTCCCTGGGGTAGGCTGGAATCTCCGGGAACAGAGGACTGAGGTATATACTGTGTTAGGCCTTTGCTTGGGGCTGCAGGTGGGGAGGACCCTACTTTTAATGCCAGATTTCTACTGGTGACCATTTCTCCAAAAGAGTAAGGAGCAAATGGGCAGCTCTGGGTCCTTAATGATCCCAGTATTTTGCCCACAGTTACCTATGTCTCAGCGATACTAGATCCAATGAGAAAGGCGACAAGGGCTGAGTTCACTAAGAATACAAGCAGCAAAAGTGACTGTGGCAATTGTGACAGTGGCCGAACGTGGGATTTTACTTTTGGAGGATCTTCCAGGCTTGATTTATTCTAAGCAGCCAACAGTGTCAGAATTTGGACATGTCGCGTTTGGATCTATCCTCTCTCTTTTCTCCACTGTGCACTGGCTTACTTTAATTTATATACTCACAAATAGGGTGAGGGAAAAAGTCTTCATCTCTATCAAAGTTTCTCTATAAAACCTAAGTTCAAACCCAAACTTTCCACTAGAGTATCCATTATGAAGTTAAAATTAAATAACTAAAACAATAGGTAGCTAATGAAAGGGTGTTTTTGTTTTTCTTTTTTTAAGGTAGTAAAAAGACATGGCCTCAGTGATTTTTCTCTTAGCATAATGCTGGTGGGTAAAATCCAATTTAGATGGAAGGTTTGGAATCCTACATAAAGATATAACATGCATTGAAACATTGAAAATTCTTAAATACAAAAAAATTCAAGTCACCATATCCTTACTGCTATTAATGTAACACAAATACAGGTACAACGAACAAATCAGCACAAAACGCAGTTCATTTCTCGTTAATACAACGAAACAGCTGATACTCAAATTCTAACTACTACAGCACGGACTTCTGAATGAGGTTCATAATATGTACATGTGCTTCTACATAGAGTGTGGTTTGGCTAATAGCTTTTATTCTAATCCACAGTATTTATGACTCATTTCAGTTGTCTTTCTCTAAATAAAAGCCCTTAGACAGTAATCTACTCTCCTAATTAAAGGAAAATTTTCTAACCCTTTCTCCAATTCCTATTTCAACTGAGAAAGCCACAATCATTAATTTTTAATGGTTTCTTCTATATTTTATATTTTTAAAAATGCCAGCAATATTACTTTCTGTAAAATACAAAGCAGCATTAAAAATATTCAGCTAGTACTAGCATTCGGATTTTGAAGATACACCTTTATGATGAAATGATAGTCATGAAGCCAAATGTTCAGACCTGTCAGAGCAGTTGACCATTTAAAAATCAGATTTATGACCCTTTTTTTTTGTTTTGAAACCTGTTCCGGTTTATGATAAAGTGCTCCTAGTGAGGAGGAATGATGCACTGTAATGAAAAACTGAAAGCTACGAAGAATCTTTTTAAGCTGGCTCCGAACAATTTGAAAAGCCAACAGATCTTCACCATGTGTTATTCTCAGAGTCAATACTATGGGATGCTTTCAAAAAGATCACTCGGTATTATTGATAACTAAAGCACCTTGGATTGGATCCAAGATGCATATGTGTTATAGATGAATTCTGCTTTACAGAAAATACATTTAAAGTAAAATTCAACATACTTACCATAAAGCACATACAAATGCAGGTACTCCTTTGAAGCCAAAAATCTGATGCTGCTGCTGAAGTGTCTAGTTCCTTCTACTATAGCTTAAAGTGGCTATTTTGATATCATTTCCTTAGTCCTGTGGAATCTTCCTGAGATCTTAACATCTTACAATAGTGACCTGGTACTAGTATAGGTCTATAAAAACATAATTGTCACAAGCCACCCCAAAACATGATAACTGCCACAAATTTCTGCCCATCTTCAGAAAAGTTTTGGATAGCAACCACAATGCATAATGCTCCGGAGGATTCCAAGAAGCACTGAAAATGACAGATATTATTAGCAATGGTAAATGAGAATTATTTTCTAAAAAGCTGTACCAATGTCAATTTTAGGTAGAACATGACATGAAATTATTTTATAAAATATAGTTTTGTTCTATACTCTCCTGACAACACTCCCAACAGAAAGCATCCAGTCTATTTGCTGTTTCTTGGCTGATCAGACATTCATCCTTTAATTCCCTGATTGTCTTCCTCAATGATTTTTGGAAACGTTGCTCTCGCTCTAAAACATTCCGTAGACTTTCCTTGGCATCCTCTAGCTCGCTGATCACGTGATTTAATTTATGCTTAAGTTTCTTTGGACTGTCCATTACACTGTAGCTATGTTCCTAAAAACAAAGACACCAAGTTATTAAACCAGACAAAATAAGTAGTTAAATAAAAGCTTATAACTAGGCCCTAGCTGTTTCTTCATTCATGCTGCTTAGAGAAGATCTTTAAGTGGGTGATATTTAGAGGCCAGGGGTTCCAGGAGATGTGGGAAACAAAGAAGTGAGCCCTGCGATTGCCTCAGCTAATTGCCTTGAGAGAGTGTCTAGGCCTTGGTGCAAAGAGGGCAGACCCACACCGAGCTGGCAGACTGAGTTGAGCAGATAGTGCAAAACGTCCAGGGAGACCAAGGTGGCCACGGTTCACAGGACAAGGTACTAGAGAGGAGAGAGCTGCATAGACAGAAAACTCTCTTCAGAGGATGCCCCTAGAGTATTCCACTGAGATCAGCATATGCATGTGAGGAAACTGCTCAAGGCTAAGGAAAGGACAACCAGGGAAGATTAGAGTGACCTGCGGTCGCAGGGCATAGGCACGATTCCGAAAAGCGAGACTGGAAATCATCAAGATTCACGGCGCACTGACTAGAGTATACAAAAGGGTCTTGCCTCAGTAGTGGATAATAAACAGCCCTAGACTGAGCACTATCAGTCCTGCCAAGGAAAGCAAAATCTGAAAGGATCAAACTGTTTCTCAATAATTATATCCCAGAATGATGCTCAAGAAAACAGGACACAAAAATATCTAGCATCTAGCAAATTAAAATCCGCAATGTGTGGCATGCAAAAATTACCAGGCAGGTAAATAAGCAGGAAAATATTAACCATAATAAGAGAGAACTCAATGGAAACCAAACTAGAACTGACACAAATGTCAGACTTAGCAGACGAAGGAATTAAGAAAGTTATTAAAACCACATTCCATATATTCAAAAGGTTAAGTAGAGGTATGAAATATATAAAAAACACTCTAGAGAGTCTTTATCTAGAGATAAAAACTAGGGCTGGGCTTGGTGGCTCACGTGTGTAATCACAGTGCTTTGGAGGCCAAAGTGAGAGAACTGCACATTCTTTGCAAATGTACACAGAACATTTACCAAGTCAGGCCGTAATCTGGGCTATCAAATAAATCTCAATAAATTTAAAAGGATTCAAGTTATACAATGTATATTCTCTGACCACAACAGACTTAAATCAGAAATTAATAATCAATATTTAGAAAATCTCTCAATATTTAGAAACCATATAATACACTTCTGAATAATCTATGGGTCAAAGAACAAGTCAAAATGACACTTGACAATATTTTAAATGGAATGAAGATGAAAACACACATATTTAATTTGTGGAATGCTGCTAAAGCAATACTTACAGAGGAATTAATACCACTAAATGCCTACACTAGAAAGAAGCCGCAAACAATGACCTCAGCTTTTACCTCAAGAAACTCGAAAAAGATGAGCAAATTTTACTGAAATAATAAGAAGAAATAATAAAGATCAGTAGAAATCGGTGAAGTAGAAAACAAAAAGTACAAGAAAAATCAATGAAAGCTAGTTCTTTGACAAAATCAATAAAATTGATTAATCTCTAGGTAAACTAATCAGTAATAAAATAGAAACAAATTACCGATATCAGAAATGAGAGCTATACCAATACAGATTCTACAGATATTGAAAGAATAAGGAAATGTTAGGAACAACTTCAATAAATTTTGACAACAGTGATGAAATGGACAAATTCCTTGGAAGACACAAATTACCAAAAAAATCTTCCCACAAAGAAAACTACAAGTCCAGAAAGCTTCATTGGGGAATTCTACCAAATAGTTATAGAAGAAATAATACCATTTTTACACAAACTCTTCCAGAAAATTGAAAAAGTTGGCAATATTTTCCAACTCATTCTTTGAGGTCAGCATTATTCTAATATTGAAACCAGACTGAAAAAGAGCCCACAGGCCAAATATTCCTCTTGAACAGAAAAGGAAAAATTAAACAAAAATTTAACAAATCTAATCTAACAACATATAAAAGGGATAATGTATAATAAAGATGTAAGATATACTCTAGGAATACAAGGTGGTTTAACATTCAAAAATCAATCAAGATAACTCATAATATTAATAAGCTAAAAAATTCACAATCTCTCATTAAAATATAAAAATATTTGAAAGAACTAGCATTCATTTCTGATAAAAATTCTTAGCAAAGTAGGAACAGAAGGCCACTTTCTAAACCTGATAAAGAGCATTTATGAAAAATCTATAGCTAACATATTTAATAGTTAAAGAAAGACTGAATGCCTTCCTCCTAAAATCAGGAACAAGGCATGGATATCAGCTCTCAGTACGTCATTCAGCATAGCTCTGGGGGTTCAAGGCAGTATAATAAAGCAACAAAAAGAAATGAAGGGTATTCACACTGGAAAGGAGGAATTAAAACTGTTTCTAAACATAAAGAATATGATTATCTGCATAGAAAATCTGATAGCTTCTACAAAAAAACTGCTATAATGCATGTGACTTTATCAAGTTTGTGATAGAAGATTAATATACAAAAATCAATTATATCTCCATATATTAGCAGCAAACAAAATAATACCATTTACAATAGCATCCAAACATTTAAAATACCAAGGGATAAATCTGACAAAGTGAAAGACCTGTATACTGGAAACTATAAAACAATGCTGAGAGAAGTTAAAGTCCTAAATAAATGGAGATATATTGAGCTCACGTGTTGAAAGATTTACTATTATTAAGATGTCAGTTTTTCCCAAATGGATCTGTAGATTCAACACAAAACCAGTCAAAATTCTCGCAGGTTTTTTGGGTAGAAATTTATAAAGTGATTCTAAAATTCACATAAAAATGCAAAGAACCTAGAATAGCTAAAACAACCTTCAAATAGAACTAAGTTTTAGGACTAACACTGCCTGATTTTAAGAATTATTATAAAGCTATAGTAATCAAGATTCTAGGCCTGGCTCTAACATGAACAGGCAATGAGATGAATAAATAAATGCAAGCTTGAACACATTGTATGTACGTATTATGACTGTTTTTCAAGAAAAACTAATGAAATAGCTATTCTTTAATTAGATATTTCCATATGGAAAATATAGTACTTAAAGGGAAGAATTAATTATTTTCTTGGGTAGAAATAAGCTTGCAAATGCATTCTTTGAACTAAATATGTAACCAAAGAATTAACTACCTCTATACTGCTATTGAAAACATACATACATTACAATGATATGGGAAGCAATATTATTTGTGGATATTAAATATTAAGGAAAAAAATCTCAAACACCTAAATCCCTAGTTTTTTGCTAAGATTCTAAAAAGTCTGACCCTAATGGAGAGGACATATTCATCTTAAAACATTAGCTCAGTACGTAATTTTACTTACAAAAACGAACTGGGATTGGAATTCTTCAATACATGAGGAAGCACCAACAAGCTGGTGATTGTGATTTGTCACTGGAAGGGTTTTGAGGGTGAAGTTTTTTCTACAGTGAAGCTTTTCTCTTTTCCCCTGTTAAGAATAGTTAACAACAATCATTGAGATACTTCTTTAAGTTTTTATTCCTTCTTAACTTTATGTAGTAAAATACCACATTTCTTTTCATGAAAATTGCTTTTAAAAAAAAGTCAGTAAATTTCACTCAGATTATTTTAAAAGAACCTCCTGACAACAACTCTAAATTTCACTTGGAAACACAAATTTTCCTAACAAAGAGTGATAAAGAGGGAGGGTATGCCTTACCAACTATTAAAAATATAGTACACAGTAACAACAGTTAAAATAGCATGCTAATTTCTTAGGACTAGACAGAAAAACCTAGGAATAGATCAAGTAGATAAATGCCTTTAGGATAAAAGTGGCATTCTAAATAAGTGGAGAAAGGCTATAAATCACATAATAAAAATCAACTAATTAAAAAAGCAGTTACGTCCTTTATGTGTAGTAAACCACAATTAAATTCTATAGACTGAAAATTTACATGAAAAAGAAAACCATGAGGAACTAGAAAAAATATAGGGTTATATATATAATCTTAAGGTGGTGAAAGCTAATGTCATATAACACAAGAGAAAATATAGACTACATAAAAATATTTTTTGAATTTCAAAAAATAAAACCAATGCCATAATTAGAACTAAAGACACAAACAAAAGTAACTGCAACATAGATTGCAGTTAAATGATTCATATCCTCAATATAGACACTCATTAGTATTCCAAGATAAATTATAACAATTAAGATGCCATTTCTATCAATTTTAGCAGAGGTTAAAAACACAACTAACACCAAGATTAGGGTACACAGATACTCTCCTGCATAGCTAGCAGGAGAGTAGATTAGCACAAACTTTTTGGTGAGTCTTTGGGAGATCTGTGTCAAAAGCAAAGCTTTAAAAATGTATATAATCTTTGATCCAACAATTTTATTTTCAGGAATTTAGTTCAAAGAAATAAGAATTTGAAAGATGTTCAAAGGAACAATTATGGTCATTTTAGTGCTGTTTAAATACTTTAAGATGATAAATCTATACACAACAGTGAGGACTGTTTATGTAAACTATTGTTCACACGTAGGACCAACTGCTATATGGTCATTAAAATGTTTTATGAAACTGACACCGCAAGTACTGGCAAGGATGTGGAACCAAACAAATTTTTATATGCTGATGGTGTGGTGGGACTATAAATTTGCAAAACCACTTTGGAAAACCATGGCATAAATATACTCAAGCTGAACATATAGAACCCTAGGACTCAGCAATTCCTAAGAGATGCATATGTACAGTCTACAGAAATGTGTACATAACTGCACCAAAAGACACTGACAAAAATTTTTATAGCTGCATTTATAATAGCCCCAAAGCAAAAAGCAGCTCCGATGTTCATCAATGGAATGAAAAATTAGTTTATTTACAATAATGGAACACTACATAGCAAAGAAAAATAATGACTACTATCCCATGTTACGATGTGGATGAACCACACAACAAATGTTGAGCTAAAGAAGCCAGAGTACATACTCTAGATAGGAATCCATTTATATAATTAATAGTGATAGAAGTTAGGATAGTAGTTACCTTTGGTTGGGGTATAATGGCTGCGAAAAAGAATAAGGGAGGCTTCTGGGGAACTGGTAATCTTGGTTTGGGGGAGTCACATGAGTGTATTCACTTTGTGAAAATTCATTGATTTGTATAGTTATGATGGGTACACTTTTCCATATCTGTGTTATACTTCAATATAAAGTTTGGTTAAAAAAAATTGATAGTATATGTAGGTTTCTCTTAAAACATGATCCATAGATCTACAGCCCAATCACATGGGGTGCCTGTTAAAAAGTACAGATGCCTGGACTTCCACCGAAATTTTTACTGAATCAAATTATCTGGGAGTGAGGTATAATATTCTATAGTTTATACAAACTCCTTGGATAATTTTTAAGTAGATTAAAGTTTGAAAGCAATTGTTGGTTGGGAAAATATTTAATGTCATAGAGAGTAGCAGTTAATAGTACGACTCTAGAGCCAAAATGCCTGGGTTTAAACCTAGCCTCTGCAATTTAATATACTAGCTCTGTGACTCTGGGGAAAGCATTCTAGCTCTCTAGGCCTCAAGTTCCTAGAGAGTACTAATAGTCCTAGAGTTTCAGAATAGTACTTACCTAATATGGTTGTTTTAAGGACTAAATGAGTTAATATATATGTAAAGTGCTAAGAATAGTGCCTGGCATACAGTAAGCACTATATAAATATATGAAAACAAAAAAGCAAATAAAGGAAAGGATATACAGTGTAATTTATTTTCTTATCTATAAACATACAAATTTATAAAAACACAAAAATGGCTGGAAAAGATAAACATCAAAGTATTCACACTAGTATCTCTGGATTATGCATTATTAATTTTTATTTTTACTTTTATCATCTAATTTCATATAATAGGTTTGTTATAAGGAAAAAAGTGAAAGTAACTTAGTTTGATTTACTATGTTCATATTTCTTAAGGTCTTTTTAACATTACAGTTAGATGACACTTTGCTGGTAGGAAAAAGAAAACTTTTAGACGAAATTGCTCACGATATTATACATTTCTTAATATGGCAGAAAGTGACTGCGACTGCGCGTAGCAGGTGCGCTTCTGGCTACTTCTTGTTTCCAGATGTCAGGAAGGAGATACCCTTCAACTGAGGCTCTCCCTAAATTTTTCACATTGGAATCAATCAGTCAGTCTATAATTTCTGGAAGCAAATTCACTTCCAAGTATATGAAGCCAAGAGAGGTAATGAGGGTGAAGCAGCCAACTCATGGCACTATCACTAAGAAAAAACACAGAATTCAGTAAGAATTTCTTCAATCCTTCTATTTCCTTTTTCTCACCTCGTCTCTCCTTTCCTTCTCCTGTTCTTATCTCTCTCTTTTGGTTTTCTTCTTACGGGTCCTACCTAGACTTTAAGCTTGCACGTATGTGGCTCTCAGAAATATACTTTAATCCTTTTACTGGTTCTGCTCTTGACGTCTGCTCCAGTACTGAGGACTGTCAGCTTGGAACTTGAGTTCAACCTTATGTTAATCTCTATTTTTTAGACAAAAATCTTGAGTCATGCCAATTCCTAAAGTCAGTCTACTTCACCAAACCTTAGTAATGTACAAATATTTATGAGTGGCTACCGGTACAATACTCCCACCACACATTATAAAAGCTGAAGCTGCAGTCTACAAATTTAAAAATGGACTTCGAATAAATAGGCAAACAATAAAAATGTTAGAGTGGTAAAGGTTCTTCAACAGTATCGTAAAAAGTGCGTAATGATGGTAGGCAGTATCTCATCAACAAACCTGTAAGTGATATGGGGAATCAAAGATAGAAGGGATCACTCCAGGTTTCAGTTTAATATTTGGAGCGCTTCTATCAAAATCTGTCTTCTTAAAGTGCCTCGAACATAATACATCTCCTTTTTTAGGCTCCCAAATGTCTGCTGCATTCACATCAAATCTTTTCATTGCTAATACCCATTCTCTTTTGATGTTTTCATCTGTGGGGAATCTGTGGGGGAAAAAAATAAAAAAAAAATTTTAAATTAAGCACTATTGATATATACTTGAATTAAAGCTGTCTTATATAACTATGGCTAAATTGATTCCTTCAGTTTGTTATTACTCTTGGGAATTGCAATATTCAGGAAACCATAACTCACAGTTCTGTAACTTTCAGTTTTAATATTCAGATTTTTCTGCCAATCATGCTGCACACGTATGGCCCTCATTTCAATTTTTCTCATATTATAAGGAAGAAAGTTTCAATGAGTATTTAGCACCTTATAGTAAGATTCACAATTGAAAGTTTTCTTCATCTATAGATGATAAACTGTATCACCTGGACTTGTTCCTATTTGAAGTGATATCCAGAATTTATCCCCAATGAATAGGGCCCCTTGGACTTCATTCTTCTGTCAGCATCAAAAAATTGCTCAGTACAGTGTTTAATATATAGCAGGTCTATAAATGCCTAGTGAATGAGTGCAGAGAACAGCTACAGAGTTTGGAGTTCTGAAGATCAGAACTATTTTGAGAGATCTGAACACCAAAAACCGTATCTTCCCAATTTTCAGGGTGGTTCAAATTCTTTCTGGAATAAGGTAGGGTTTACTTACTCAGTTCTGACTTCCTTATATCTAACAAACTAGCTAGCAGATCTTTTTGTGACACATAGCACAGTGCCTGGCACAAAGGCAGCAGAATAAACCTTTAGCAAATGGACAATAATGAAATTTTATTACTCCTTTTCTTCTATGGCTGTCAGGAGAATGGCTAAAAGAGTAAATTAGGATCATCTGATTTATCTGCAGCATAGCTAACGAATCTTTGATCTGAACTTGTAATTTACGTTTTTTCTCTACAGCCTATGCTTGACCTATTTCTAAATAGAAAGGACAATATATTTGAGCAAGGATCCTTCATTCAGATTGTAAAGTACATGTAAATAACATTGAATTTCTCTGAAGGCATGTTAAAACACAGAGTAGTAATATTAGATGGTATTTTTTGTAACCAGTCTCTGATACCTTGGCAGGTCTCTTAAAACTTTAAAATTAAATTATAAACATGGAAAGGCACCACTGACACTTCGAATTTAATAAAAAGGTTATTTAAAAAGGACTTGGGAACTAAAGTTCAGAATTGACTTAAGTAGAACTGTCTTTTGCTTTTTATAACACGTAAAAAGCACTTGGCTTAACTACAGCAAAATCTTACACGTGAAAGGTCAGTCCTTTTAACTTGGAATTTGGCAGACAGCGAGAAGCACATCCAATGGCGGAGCAGCATTTCACCATGATTTTAGCAACTCATAACAGACCTGAAAGAAAATTAAAACGGTAAGAGTTAGTAATTTCAAAGCTGAAGGAGAACATACTTACCTTTTCCAGTATGTTTTAGCAAACAAGAAATCGGGTTAGAAAGCCAAAGGCAAATATTTTCTACCAACACCTGCAGCTTTGCTCATAAAATTTTCCAAGGCTTTTTGGCTCTTGAATAATTAGGTGAGGCACATTTAGCTATGCAACCCAAGGCGTCTGATTTCAGTTTTGCAGGATTGCACATTTCCCTTCCACCTTTTCATAGACATCACGGTGTCTACCGCAGAGAGACTTTTTCGCACCAGCTTACTCTGGCACGCCAAGTCTTCCTCATCTTACTGCTCTCAGCGGAAATGGAGCTTCCCTAGGGAAACCTACCCTAACACCCAGGTTAACTCAGATCCTCTCCGATATTAGCTCTCACAGGACACGCGCTTCTCCAAGTTGTAATCTTACATTTATTGCAGTGACTGCTCTGATTCACGTCTTTCTCCTCCACCAGTCCGAGTTCCGCGAGGGCACGGTGAGGCGTGCTTTTCCTCACTTTCTGTCCTCACGGCTAGCGGGTGACTGGCACGCAGTGAATGTTAACACATACTGTGAATGAACGAAGAGCAAGTACGGGGGCAAGGGACGTAAGCAAGAAGGAGGTCAGAGGGCTGCCGCGCGCGCTGGGACCGGCCCGGGGTCCCGAGGCCGGGCCGATCTCCGCCCCTGTCTCGAGGCTCCCGCCGCCCGAGGGAGAGAGGGAGGGGCCGCCCTGTCACAGGTGCCGAGGCGCCCGGTGAGCGTCTCTTCCTCCGGGGCCAACCAGCGTCTCCGCGCCGCTGCACTCCTCTTCGCTCCAAACCACGCCCCGGGATGTGGGCGGGTAGCGATGAGGGGAAAAGAAGAGGCAACCTAAGAGTTATTACCGTTAGCAGCGAAGACGGCGACTAACGTCGAGCACGGAGATTGCGCTTTCCTTCGCTTCCGCCCCGTAGCCCTGGCACCGGAAATCCGGCTGCCCCGGGTCACGTGCTCAGCCGCCATATTGGCGCTGGTGGCATCTGCGGCTGGGAGAGGGTGTACTAGATCGGTGCGGCTTCTCTGGGCGTGGTTTTCATCCTGGGGGAAGGGTCTGTGGAGTGTGAGGGGAGGTGGAGGAGATGGCGGCGACGGCGCGGGAAGATGGCGTCCGCGGCCGAGAGCGAGGGCAGCGGGGCTGCGAGCACTATGACAGAGGATGTCTCCTGAAGGTGACGATTTCAGTGGGCTCTTCCCAGACAGACTTACGTCGGGCAGGGCTGGGGGCGGGGTGGCAGGCGGCTCGGCTTGGGTTTAAGCTTGAGGCTAAGCTGTTTGTCAGGATACCTTCTCCACCTGGAACTGGGTTCCTCTTGTAGAGAACGTTTTTGGCGAGGCGGCCGTAGGCCCCACCTTTTCTCCCTGCTTTGTACTTTGCAAGCAAGGCTGTTCTTGCTTGGGAATAGCTTGGGCTTGCACAAAGGCCTCTTTACCAATGGGTTTAACCGACTTTTGCTGCTGGAAATAGACTGAGGCAGCCCCGGACCTCCGCTGGGCTTTCCCCCGGGACCACCTTCAGGTGTATGATGAAATAATGGAAGGAGGATAAGCAAGGGGAGAACCGGAATACGATTCAGCTCCTGTAGTAAGTAAGTTTTGCAGCCTACCAGCTTCGTTTTAGAGTCCGTGCGTATGTCCAAACCCAAGAAAAAAATGTATGTGTGAAATAGACAATCATGCAATTGCCATTAAATAGGAAATCATGAATAGGAAAGTGCCTCGTGCGCATGTGTTGTCACTTTTGCTCTTTGAGAAAACTTCCTAGTCAAGCTAGAATTTTTAAAATTGGCACTCATCCGGTCGAAGTTTCCTGACTTTTCTTGCAAGAAACAGTGTAACGATTTTGCTTAGAAAAATTGAGCTTTGGATTCTGACGGCCCTGTCTCCAAATCTTAGGTCTGCCCCTTAGTAACACTGTGATTTTGAGCAAGGTTCTAAGTGTCCTGAATGTAAAAGAGGGATGATAGAAGTTCCAGC
>CAUYSK010003115.1:0-36865 GCA_963575035.1 Avahi laniger
CTCTCCATGTCCTCCCCCAGGCCTCTGCCAGCAATTGGGGCCCCAGTCCAATGAATCTCCCCTTGCTGTGACGTGGACCAGGAGGTTCCCTACTCAGGATTGCAGCCTGGGCTAGGTGCACAGCCCTCTTTTGGAGGAGGGTTGCCGGTCAGGCACGCTGATCTGCCCCTGAAGGCACACACATTCCTCAGTAGGTTCTTTCACAGATTTCTCCTCCATGCCCCAGGACAGTGCAATCGTGACCTTGGTGTAAGAAGTCTGGTCTGCAGGCCTGACTCCTGAGCCCTGGAGACCAAATCGTAACCCTGCCAGGGGGAGAGGTGCTGGTCTTGAATCACCTGCAGGGTGCCCAAGGTGGTTCGATATCACTCCACCTCGGGATTTGCCCCACACTCCTGGAGTCTCCAGGCAAGTAGCACCTGGATGGGCTGGCGGGTAGGGAACTTGCCATCTGAGTACCCCTCAGTCTGCTGTAGGGCCCCAAAAGGAAAGGTCCCGTTCCTTGGAGATGCCTCCGTGTGATGGCTAAATTGTCTTTCTGGGCATGCGCAGGTAAAGAGGGGGAAGGAGAGAATGGAGTACTATGGCGTCTGCCGCTAGGCTTGATTCTGCGCGTGGGAAGGTGCCCCGAGGGAACTGAGAGACCGGAACTGAGTCCACAAGAGGCCACTGCTCACTGGCGGCAGCCGTCTCTGCGCTGGTGTTGGCAGGTCTCTCCAACTGCTCAGGAGCCCACCAGCAGTCCGAGATGCAAGAGAGGGGGAAGTTAACCCCTCCACTTACTCTTGTGGTTGGTCTCCAAGCCTCTCAGGACCTTTCTCCTTCCAGTTCTCCTCCACAACATCTTCCCATGGAGTCTCCTGTAGTTTCAGGCACACTTCCTTCTGACCCTCACCCGATCTATGTTTCTCTGCTCGCTTATTTTTTTTCTCTTTCTTCTAAAATTTGTCTTTTTTTTTTACAGAGACTTTCTCACTGGTGTCTTGTCTCATCCGCCATCTTGGCTCCTCTAAAGCTATAAAATTTAATGCCAGCAAAGGATGGCACGATGATTTTAGAAAGAGGTTTGGCATAAAAAAAAGTCAAGATAATAGGAGAAGCATCTTCTACTGACCAGCAGGCAGCAGATGAGTTCCCAGGTACACTAAGGAAATCAATGAGGAGAAAGGATACCTGCCTGAACAAGTTTTTAATGCAGATGAAAATGTCCTATTGTGGAAAAATGCTGCAATGGACATTTATTAATAAGGAAAAGAAGTGAGCTCCAGGTTTTAAGACAGGAAGGGATAGGCTAACTCTACCGTTTTGTACAAATGCAATAGGATTTATGATCAAGACCATTCTTTCCTGGCTGCTGTACTCCAAGGCTTGAAGGGAACATATAAACGCCAGCTGACAGTATTTTGACTGTACAATAAGAAGGCAAGGACAGCAACAACCCATTTTCTGGATTGATTTCATTGATTCTTTGTCTCTGAAGTCAGGAAGTATCTTCTTAGTAAGGCACTGTTTTTTCAAGTTCTTTTGAAACTGGACAATGCCCCTGACCACCCCACTGAGTTCAGTACCAAAGGTGTCAAAGTGGTCTACCTGCCGCCAAACTCAGCGTTTCTAATTCGGCCTCTAGATCAGGGGATCTTAAGGACCTTTAAGGCTTATTACACATGTTACTCTATGGAAAGGGCTGTCAGTGGTATGGAAGAGAACCCCAATAGAGAACAAAATGAAAATCTGGAAGGATTATATCATAGAAGATGTCATTGTTGTTCCAGAAAAAACCATGAAAGCAAACCAAGTCCAAAACAACAAATCCCTGCTGGGGAAAATATGGCAAAAAGGTGGGGGGAGGGGGATGGGAGGTTGGCTGCAGGGGGATGAAGGGTTTCAAGACATGGGTCTTGAAGAAATTTAAGAGCTAATAGATACCACATCATAGGGATTAACAGAAGGTGATTTGATGTATATGAGTACTTCTGAACTAGTGTCAGATGATGAGGAAGAAGATATAGAGAAGCAGTCACAGAAAACAAATTGACATTAGACAATCTAACAGAAGGATTCCCATTATTCAAGAGTACTTTTGACTTCTTTTACAACATGGACCCTTGTATAATATGGGCACTGAAACTAAAGCAAATGGTGGAAGAAGGATTGGTACCACACAAAAACAGTTTTAGAGAAATGAAAAAGCAAAATAGACAGAAATTGCTGTGTGTTTCTATAAAGTTACAAGTGTGTCTGCCTCTCCTGACCTGCCTTCTACCTCCCCCACCTCTTCTGCCTCTGCCACTTCCAAGACAGCAAGACAAACAACTTCTCTTCCTCTTCCTCCTCAGCCTACTCAACATGAAGATGACAAGGATGAAGACCTTTGTGATGATCCATTTTCACTTAATGAATAGTAAATATATTTTCTCTTCCTTATCATTTTCTTAATAATATTTCCTTTTCTCTAGCTTACTTTATTGTAAGAATTCAGTACATAATACATAGAACATACAAAATATGTTAATCAAATGTTTATGTTATTGGCAAGGCTTCTGGTCCATAGTGGGCTATTAGCAGTTAAATTTTGGGGAAATCGAAAGTTATACACCAATTTTTGACTGCAAGGGGGTTCAGTTCCCTTAAACTGTGCATTGTTCAAGAGTCAACTGTATAATTTGGACACAAATCTTATCAGATATGTGTTTCACAAATATTTTCTCCCAGCGTTTGTCTTATCTTTTTTATCCTCTTAACAGTATCTTTCACAAAACATAAAATTTTAGTTTTAATGAAGGACAATTTATTGCTTTTTTTATCCTTTCATGGATATATTTGATGTTGTATCTAAAAAGCCACCATCAATCCCAAGGTTACCTGGTTATTTTCCTAAGTTATCTCCTAGGAGTTTTATAGTATGGGATTTTATACTTAGGTCTATGATCCATTTTGTTTTAGTTTTTGTAAAAGGTGTAAGGTCTGTGTCTAGATTTCTTTTGTTTGCATGTGGATGTCCTATTGTTTCAGTACCATTTTTTGAAAAGATTATTTTTACTCCAGTGAATTGCCTTTTCTCCTTTGTCAGATATCAGTTGGTTATATTTCTGTAGGTCTATTTCTGGGCTCTCTACTCAGTTCCATTGATCTATTTGTCTCATCTTTGGCCAATACCATAGTGTCTTAAATACTTTAGTTTTATTTTAAGTCTTAAAGTCTAATAGTGTCCGTTGTCAGATTTTCTTCTTCAATATGATGTCACCTAGTCTGGATCTTTGGCCTCTATACGAACTTTAGAATTAGCTTGTTGATATCCACAAAAAAACATGTTTCGATTTTAATAGGGAGAGTGATTAATCTATAGATCAATTTGAGAAGAACTGACATCTTAATACAAATTTGTGTGACAAAGTGAATTCAATCCACTAATAGATTTAAGTCCTGTGTTTCCTTTGGGGAATAATATATGAAGGAATTATGGTCTCTATTCAGGAAGGATTTTTTAAATGATTCAAGTAAGTGGACACACCCAGAGAATGATAAAGCAAATGTGATATAATATTAACAATTGGGGAATCTGTGACGTGAGCACAGGATTTATTTGTTCTAGTCCTACAACTTTTGAAATTATTTTAAAATAAAAAGTTTCTAGACTATAAAACAAAAATAAAATGCTATATAATGTCAAAAAAAGAGCAATTAGAACAATTTAGAATGATTTTAGATTTCCAGAAAACAAAATTAAAGATAGTATAAGGAGTCCCATATATCCTCCTTCCAGTTTCTCCTGTTATTAACAACTTATATTTGTTATAATTAATAAAACAATAGTGCTTATTATTAACTAAAGTCCAAATTTGGTTAGATTTCCTTGGTTTGTAATATCCTTATTCCTTATATAATATCCTTTTTCTGTTGGAAGATACCACATTACGTTCAGTTGTCAGGTTTCTTTTTTGCTTCTCCTGTTTGTGACAATTTTTCAGACTTTCATTGTTTTCAATGGCCTCGACCATTTTAAGAAGTAATGGCCAGGTATTTTTCAGGATGCCCCACTATTGGTATTTTCCCAATGTTTTTCTCATGATAAGACTGAGTTTATAGGAAATCTTATCTTATGATAAGATAAGACTGGGGTTATGGGAGAACTACAGAGATAAAGGGCCATTTTCATCACATCATATCAAGTTTACATACTATCAACATGATTAATGATTTTTATGTTGACCTTGATCACCTGACTAAAGTAGTGTTGTCAGATTTTCCTCATGTAAAGATACTCTCCTTCAACAACCCCCCAACCCCCCAGCCTGTACCACCCCTTTTCATATGGAACTGTTTGGAAAGAAGTCACAAGGCACAGCCAACATCTACAGAGTGTGATGATCAGGGCACTTATGATTATGTTGCCCTGAGGTTTATATGTTTATAAACCTTTTAAAAACCAGTTTACCAGTGAATCTCAAATATCTGTCAAATTCCCAATGTATAATGTTGCAAAATCTTGTACATGTTTAAGGTCCATTCAAAGTTGAAGTGAAATAAATTTAACAGAATATGGAAAGTTCTTTGATGTGGCTTTTATTCCACTTTGCAACTAATCTTTCAGAAACAACTACTTCTTGAACTTTGGTATAGTATCAAAAAAGTATATTCACAATTATTTAAAAATACTATTATAATTCTCCCTTATTTTCCAACTTCATTGCTCTATGAGGCTGAATTTTCATTGTACATTTAAAACAAAACAACTTATCTCAGCATACTGTGCAGAAGCAGAAATGTGAATCCACTTTATCTTCTATTTAGATAGATGTTAAAGTTATTTGCAAAATTGCAAACCAATGCTACTCCTCTCAGTGTTTTGAAAAATATAATTTTCACAAAAACACATTATTTAGGTTAATATACAATATATTTTTTAAATAAATTAATTCTTTATTTTTAATATATGGATTTTTATTTGAAAATAAGATAAATTCCAATAGATACACACAGGTTCTTTTGTGCTTTTAATAATTCTTGAAGATCAAAAACTTTGAGAACACTTGCCCAAACCAAACCACTTTGAATTAAGTCTAGGGAAGGTTTGAAGTCTGAGATTTCTTCATAATATTCAAAGAACTACTGCTTAATTTTCCCTTTGAACATGCACTCATGAGCTACCCCTTCGACCTGGGATACAGGGATACCTGTAAGGACCTAAAATTTCCCTCCCTAATGTCTCCAGTTGGTTGCTAAGCTAATCAACCATTGAAGGCTCTTTCTTCTCCTTTGCTCACTCTGTCTGCTCTATTCTGCTTGCCTGAAGCATGTTAAATTATTTGGTGATTGCTGTTGTTTTTGAAGTCAAATGCATTTTTAGATTTAGCTACTTTTCTAAGATCCTGTTTAGATAATACATAAATTTAATCTCACAGCCATCTACTTTTTCCTATAGATTTCTAAGTCCTCTTATCTCAAAGTATCTAGTCCTTGTTTAGTTTCCTGCTAAATTTCTATTTTCAATCTGTTTTTTGTTTGTTTATTTTTATCTTAGATTGCAAATTGTCTCTGATTTGAATAAATGGTCAAAACTTTCCTGGATTAGAAGATCAGGGCACAGCTCTTCCTTTCATTTCTACGTCATCACTCAGATGGGCAAGACCTTCTATCAACTTTCTATCAGTGAATAGATTTGTTTGTTTGTTTGTTTGTTTTACTTTAAGTGAACAAATCTAAATAATGTATCATTATTGATAATACTTGTTTCTTACAAAACTCACTTCAAACCTGTTCCTATAACGTAAACATGATCCATGAGTAACTTGAAGCTTTAGATGCTGCTCTCTGCCCTAACATAATAATTTTGATGCTGCTAATGTTTGAGATCATAAAGAATGTGTGTTTCTAACTCTTGTAACATAATCCTAGTAGGTTGTATGCTAATTTGAAAATATTATGGCTGGACCCTAGCACATTCCATTTTTCCAGAATCTTCATGCATTGTTATCTTGTGTTACAAGGAAGGACAAAATCCTACCTGCTGAAATACATGTTAAAGTGAGATGTGTGATATCATATATTTTTCTCATTTCTTAAGGACTCTGTCAACTTTCTGACATAGGGGCTGGATTGTAGATTTCACTTCTAAATATGTCCAGATGAAATTTCATTAAAAATTGATTAAAAATGCAATTCTGATCTTATCACAATCATGATTAAAATCTGTGGAGGAACCTTCAAAGTAAAGTTCAAGTTTTTCTGTTCATCATAAAAAGGCATGTTGTGTTTTGGTCTTTACCATTGTTTTTCAGCCTTGCTCTCATTAGAAACTCACACACATTTTAGGTTATGGGTATTCTAACCTACTTAGAGTTGCTAAAATGTGTCAAGCTTTTCCTTGCTTCTGAGCTTTATTTTCTGACATATTCTTTTTTGGCCTCCTCCTTCACTGTAACTCTTCACTATTTAGTCAAACATCATCTCCATTTGAAAACATTTTCTAATCCTCTCTTACCTCAGCCTAATTAAATACCTCTCCAAGGAATCCATTAAACCCTTCTAAATTCCTCTATTTTATCAGTTATTACACTTTTTTTTAAATCCTTGATCTTACATGAACCCCACACTAGACTCTTACTTTTGAGAACAAAGCCTGTGTCTTGTTCGTCTCTGAGGTTCATCTTTTGTTGGGCACATTCTGGCATATATCAGGTACCTAATTAAAATTCATTGAATATACTCAAATAAGATTACTTTTAAAAATAATATTTAAAAAATGCAGACTACAAATATTGTCTGATTGAAAGAACTGATTTTTTGTGACTCAAAAATTGATTCATATTTTGTATACTACATAGCAACATGTATCTTTCAAAATTTGTTTTGCATAATGAATATGGATTTTAATGTAATGATAAAAATAATATGTCATTTGCTGAATATGTACAATTATATTAGATGAATTAATTGCTCGGTACTTGATTCAACAGTTTTAAAGTGCTTATTGACCTTTCAAATAATATTTGAGTTATCAATTATACTTAACAAGGAATTTTACATTCTTCCTTAATTTTTTTAATTAGCTCTTTTACTCATTTTGTATGTTTTTGTAAAATTAAGCATACACATCTAACTAGACTGTACAAATGACTTTCAATAGTGGCTTCTTGTGAGACATAAGCTAAAGGAGAGTAAAAGATTAAATATGGGCATTTCCTCTAACTATGAATGTTGAGGTCAAATATTCCTTGGAAAGAAGTCTGTTATATCTATAATCTCTTATATATAAAAACAAATTCCTCTTTCAGAAAATCCGTATCTTACTTTCTTCTCAAGATACTGCAGTCACTGGAAGTGAATCAAATTAAAATTATCTATAGTAAGATTTTTACAAACTGCTGTAATGTATTACACTCAAATGTTCTTTTGTTAACTCCTTGAAATAAAGAAAACTTGAATTTTCAATTTAAATTTTCTTATTTTCATAATTATTTTTGGTTATTTTTTTATCCTGAGGATTCAGTGCACTTCAGTATGGATCTTCTTTTTTTTTTTTTTTTTCGTTTTGTGACAGATTATCACTTTTGTTGCCCAGGGCTGGGGTGAGTACCGTCGTGTCAGCCTAGCTCACAACAACCTCAAACGCCTGGGCTCAAGTGATCATCCTGCCTCAGCCTCTGGAGTAGCTGGGACTACATGTGTGAGCCATCACACCGGCTAATTTTTTATTTCTATTTTTAGTTGACTTGCTAATTTTTTCTATTTTTAGTAGAGACAGGGTCTTGCTCTTGATGAGAGCTGGTCTCAAACTCCTGAGCTCAAGCAATCCTCCTGCCTTGGCCTTCCAGAGTGCTAGGATTACAGCCATGAGCCACCATGCCCAGCCAGTATGGATCATTTTTTAAAAAATAAATTTTATTGTATGTATTTGAGATTTACAACATGAGATGCATATACATAGTGAAATGGTTACTATGGTGAAACAAAACATATCTATCGTCTCACATAGTTATTTTTTACAATTAAAATTTCTATGTATAAAAAATACTTCTGTTTATTGTATTTTGTGAGTGAAATTTACCATGTATTTAAGTAATAAATAAAAGTGGGTACTTCAATTCTTTGCAAATGTGGCTTGTCTTTAAGACAAATCTTTTTTATGTTATGTCCTAGTCTAAGGTCTCATCTTCCCATATTAGTCATTGGTGTGACCAAAAAAACTGGATTAGTTAATTTTTTTCTTGAATTTTATATGACTTTGAGATCCTTGGTTCTTGCTTCCTCACCTCTTCACCAACACAAACCAGGTGCCAGGCCTACTAATCTATCTATTTTCCCTCAAGGGAGGGATGTGCAAACAAAAAGAATGACAAGAAAATGATAATAATATTTTCAAGCTTTTCAAATTTTCCGAGCTAGGATCTCCTGGGGAATGTAAGGATTTGGAACAAAGATAACAGAATCCTAGGACATGTGGGACATGTTGACAGATGAGCAATGCTTCTCATCCCTGATACTAGAAAAGGGAAAAGGATTTCCTGAGGTGCAGGGAAGTTGGTGAAGTACTATGCAAAAGGGAAAGAATGAGGAATCTCAATCCCAGAGGAAGAGCAAAATCAGTCAAAGAAAGCTCAACATGGAATTAAGAAATTTAAGAGAAGAGAGGAATTATGTCAATTTACTAGTGCTGCTGGCACTTGGGGAGAGCTCGAAGGTACGAGAGGACTGAACCTTAGATACGCTCCCCAGAAGCTCAATGTCTAATGGACTCATTCCAAAGCAAGGGTAAGTCATGTGCTCTGAGGAAGACACCAACAGATCTAAAAGGGACTGTAGATGGGAATGACGGGTCCATCTGGGTGGACTAATATTTGAAGCCTAGACTAGATAATGCACACTAAAATGACAGCATGGAAAGGTGTTTCTGAAGACCCTACCATTCACTTATGGCATGATATAACGTAAGCCTCCCTTGGATCTTGGTTATGAACATAGGGAATGGGTGACAATGTAAAAATTGACTGAATTTTATTTGTGCGTGTGTGTATGTATACATATATGTATGTATATACACACACATATATATACATGTATACATATACATATATACACACACACACATATATACATATATACACACACACATATATATACTTGTTTATTTTACTTTGATGAATAAGAGTTATAAAACTATAAAATAATTATCACAGAAAAATTGAATAAAATGATTATATAAAAAATTACATGCCCAACATACCATGTCACTGGATTGAATTTTTATGTACTGTTTGGAGTGATGCTGTTGACATTTCATTATCATGCTACTTTGTTTCTGCCTTTTGCCCCACTCAGGTTCATTGTTACCTGATTCCTTTATCCCATGTTATGACTTCCCCAGCCTCTCACTTTATGCTCTTTGTCCACCCTGTTGTGTGCCCAATCAATTGGCCATGCTCTTAACATTTCATGTGGAACACTGATTCAGAGAAATCAATCAACCCTGTGAAAGGCTCAGTGAAAGTAGGTACCAAAGTGAACTCAGTACGTATTCTTTCATTTATATTATTAAGTGTTCTTTCCAAAAACCAAAGCATACAAATGCATATATTTAAACTCATATATATGGAACACATTTAAGAGATATAGATTTTGGAAATATGATTATATATGTAAATCTAAAAGTACATGTCTTATATGTGCCTTCCTTACCCAGATTTGCATAGCCGTCCTTGTGTGATCTGGCCCATGCCTTTTTTTTAAACCTGAGTGTGACTCAGTGATTTCTGGGCCCCAGGCACATTGGCATGTTTTTTTCCCACTTCAGACATGCAAGTTAGTTTCTGCCTTATAGATTGTGCACACATGTTCTTCCTGCTCCCTGTGACCTTTAAATAGATATTTCCTTACTGTCATTCGTATCTGAGCTATTATGTCACTTCCTTGGAGATATTTCACTATTTGTGATACATCTTATGGTAATTCTCTGCATAGCCCTTATAATCCTTCTCCCATCTGACACCTAATTCCTTTATCCAGATCAATTGACTTTTGGAGTACTTATAAGCTTCTAAAATTTACTTATATATTATAGAAGTATTACTAGAATGCAAGCTCTACAAGACAGAAATTTTTGTCTGCTTTCTTCAATGTTCTTTCCCCAAAAAGGAGATGCTAAATAATTTTTTCCTGAATGTTAATAAATGATCTATTATTTTTTTGTGTTGTTACTAATCTATTAGTTTATGTATGCATCCCACCATTAGAATTTAACTTTTCTTAACCCGAGCAATGGCAAAATCCCATCTCTACAAAAAATAGAAAAATTAGCCAGCTGTTTTGGCATGCTCCTGTAGTCCAGCTACTCAGGAAGCTGAGGCAAGAGTACTGCTTGAGCCCAGGAGTTCAAGGTTGCAGTGAGCTACGATGATGCCCCTAAACTCTAGCCCAGGCAAATTTTTGTTTTAATTCTTTAAAAAAAAGAATATTTAAGTTCTCTGAGAAGATCTATACTTCCCATCATAACTTACAGGCCTCTGAGACTTCATAGACCTTCTTAATCATATAGGTCCAGTGTTTATTTCACACCTAGAAAACATAGTAAGTAGTCAATAAGTATTTTTGAAATGAAATATTTCATGCTTGAAGTGAGCAGGGTTTTTTCTTTCCTTTTTTTTTTGTATTTCATTATTTATTTAGATGCTTAAACTCTCACACTAAGTTTTTAAAAGCTGGTGAACACTGACAAATTATTTCTCCCACAGAACTGTAACCATGCATTCCCAGACAGTATAAATATATGGGTGAACTAACATTAATACACATCACCATTTTATCAATTACATAATAAAACAAATTATTAAGTATCTAAATATTTAGTTACATAGCTCAAAAGGCATAAAAAATATTAGATGTCTGTTCAATTCATTAGCAGAAACCCACTTCTTTTTTTGCAAGAGAGATTCAGAAGAGAAGGAAAAAAGCAATCATACTTCAGACAAAAATAAGTTGGTAAACAACTTCTGGTAAGCATGGAAAACAAATTAAAGAGGATTTTTTCCGTAATTCATTTTCAGAATTTATGCTTTTCTTGCCTCACTCCAAAACAGCACAGTCCCATAAATAATCTTGACTTATCTTAGAAATCAAAGTTCACGTTGTTAGCTGCTTCTAAAATTTATATGTAGACAATTATCAGAGATTTTTTAAATGATTACACTTAGAACTAGCAAGGATGTATGAAAATAAGTACTGGAATATATCATTAAAATAACATAATTTGGCACAACTTTTGATTTAAATTGTGTACTTGAACTTATAGTGACATTATCCACAGCATGGGGGTGTCAAGCAAAATAATTTTATGTACAAAGAATTCTTAAAACTCAATAATAACCCAATTAAAAAATAAGCAAAAGATATGAATTGATGCCTTACAAAGAAGATATACAGATGGCAAAGAAACCTATGAAAAGATGCTTAACATCATATGTTATTAAGGAATTGCAATTAAGATGATGAGCTACCACTAGCACTGACTGGAATGGCAAAAAAACAAAACGTTGAAAGCATCAAATACCAACTAGGATGTGGAGCAACAGGGATTCTCATTCATTGCTGATAGAAATGCAAAATGATACAGCCACTTTTAAAGACAGTTTGGCACTTTCTTGCAAAGCTAAATATATTCTTACCATAATACCCAGCAACTACATTCCTTGGTATTTATCAACTGAGTTGAAAATTATGTCCACACAAAAACCTACACACAAATGTCTATAGCAGCTTTATTCATAATTTCCGAAATATGGAAATAACCAAGATGTCCATCAATATATGAACGGATAAACAAGCTACCATATGTTCATACAATGAAATATTATTATATAGTCAAAAACAATGAGCTTTCAAGCCTTGAAAGATATGGAAAAAACCTAAAATGCATATTGTTAAGTGATAGAAACCAAACTGAAAAGGCTGCATAATGTATAATTCCAAATATGGGACATTCTGAAAAAGGCAAAGCTATAGGGACAGTAGAATGATCAGCGGTTGCCAGGACTTCAGGAGGAAGGAGAGTGCTATGAATAAATGAAGCACCGGGAATTTTTAGAGTGGTGAAACCATTATGTATGACACCGTAATAATGGTGGGTGCATAAAAAATTAGTAGTTGGAGTTAGCAAAGAGGAGAAAAGGAACATGGAGAAAACATTCTAAACATAGTCAAGAGCTGTATAACCAACTGCACCTCTAGGAAAGTGGGAAGCTTATTCCAGGAAATTAAAAAAAAAATGTGTGTGGTTGAAATATAGATTTGGAAGTAAAAGATAGAAAGTGATGGTAAATGTTGCTGACAAAGTGAGAAGTTGCAGATTTGCAGAAATAACTCAGCATGGAAACTGGATGGTATAAAGGGAAAATCAAATAAGAAGCTATTGCAGTAATTGCTTTCTGCAGGAGATAATAGCAGCTTAAAGTATCGTAGAGGTGGTAGTGATGGAAATTAGTATGTTGATTTAACAAATGTTTAGAACGTATATGTTACAGAACTCAGTAATTAATTGGTTTGGGCAGTTAGAGAATGCATGCAGAATGACTCCAGGCTTCTCCTGGGGCAACTGAGTGGGTAGTAGTGTCCTTCACTGATAAGGAATTCGCAAATTATGGGAGGAAGATCAGGAGGTCAACGTCCCAGAATTTTATATATAAGTCTGGGAATAAGGAAATATCTATTTTGGAGTTATCAAATGACAAATAAAATCATAGTGAGATTACAAAATCCCTTTATGAGATAAAGTAAATAGTCTAAGAATTAAAAAGCAAAAAAAAAAAAAAAAACCTTGAAGTTATTTCAAAATTTTGAAGAAGGAAGAAATTTATTAAATGAAACTGAAAAGGCCCAATCTAAACAAAAAGTAAAAATTCTCAACAGTGTGGGATCCAGAAAGCCAACAAAAGAAAGTGTTTCAGGAAGGAAGGAAAAGTTTTCAGGTGGAATTGTTACAGACAGAGGTAAAACATTGTCTTTACCAAGCAGGAAGTGGTATTAGTTTCCATTTGCTGCTGTTACACATTATCACAAACTTAGTAGTTTAAAAGAACACAAATTTATTATTTTATAATCCCAGTGTTCAGAAGTTTAATCAGCTTATATTGGGCTAAAATTAACATGTCAACATAGCTGTGGTCCTTCAGAAAGCTTGGGGGAGAATTTGTTTTTTTTCTTTTTCAGGCTTCTAGAGGCCACCTGCACTCCTTGGCTCATAGCCTCATTGCTCTGACCTCTGCTTTCTTCTTTGACTCTGACTCTTGCAATTTATTGGGTCCACTGTATAATCCAGAATGATCCTCTTATTTCAGATCCTTAACTAAATTACATATGTAAATTTCCCTTTGCCACATAAGGTAACACTTTCACACGTTCTGGGAATTAGGGATTAGAGTGGGAACATCTTTGGGGACCATTATTCTACCCACCACAGAGGACAGAAGTTCCTAGTGACCATAGCAAGAACAGTTTCACTGAACCAGTTGAGGAAGAAACCAGACTGCAATATGTGGGCTTGCAAGTTCATGGAAATGAACATGCACAGGTCTTGAAGTTTAGCTATGAAGAGAAAGAGAAAGATAGTGACTGGGAGGGTAGAAATTAGAGATATTTGAAGATGTTACAAATACTAGTTGCAGGCAGCCAAAAAGTGAGAAGAGTTGAAGATATAGGGAGAAAGGAGGATATTGGCAATAAAGAGGGAAAAGTGGATGCAATAAGAACAAGGTGGAAGGATTTATGTCAGAAAAAAGAAGGAAGGGATGCCTCTTTCATTGTAACAGTATAGACAGGGATATAAATGTGTGTATTCAGGTAAACTCTAAGGCTTTGTAGTAGGAATTTGAGGTTTCTCTTAAAGAAGGCTTTGATTTTTTTCCCCTTAAAATAGGAAGTAAAATCACCCACTGAGAATAATGCAGAGGTGGTATAGCTGGACACAAGGCACAAGTGAAAATATTTTGAAAAAGATTCTATAAGGACTGAGAGATTGCTAATTAGGAAATAAACAAAATTAGTTGGCATTGTTGAGGGTCCAAGTAAGGTCAGAATATATGCATATATTGTAGCATAAATATGGGAATATGCATCTATCACTCATCAACTTAGTATACACTTGGAGAACATTGACAGTTAAGTTGAATTGGAGTTGGAGATTTTTCCAGGCAGTCATGATGTAAAGATAGTGGAGCTAGAAAACTGAGAATATTTATAAGAGTGTAATTGAATTGATAGACCATAGAATTTAATTTATATTAGAAAATTAATAAAAATAGAAGGGGACTGATAGAAAGGAGAGTATACAAAAGACTGAATGTCACTTTGAATTCAAAGGACAGGTAAAGAAATGAAAAACAGAACAGAAAGCCTGTTGTGGCATATTTAAATAAACTAGTTCATAAGAGGGTCAGTTCTAGGTGATACAATCCCAATCAAGTGACCATGGACTATGTGGCTGGAGTGAACTGTATGAGAAATTTACTGGGAATAAGAGTGTCAAGAAATCAAGAAGGTAAATTCTTTCAATATTTCATCTAAACATTGCAGGCACCAAAATAACAGGATTTCTGGTAGTAAAGAAGAGAATAATCCATTTGGCAGAGTATTTGAGAAGTAGGGGAATAGACAAAATGTTTGTAGATGACAGTGATAAGCTGGAGGAGAAGGTGGTATTGACAATGATCTATGACTCAAAGGGGCATAACCATCACACAAAAATAAAGAAATAATGGTCTAGAATTGGCATCACATATTACAGAGGACATTTAAGAGATGAAGAATATAAGACAATGAACAATATATCAGATATTCACATTTGATATTTAAATCTGGACCTTCAAAATAGCAAGAAGAAATGCAGTTATTTCTTTTACTAATACTCATTCCATGTTTTCTTCCTGCTGTTTTTTTTCCCCATTCACATTATAACAATGATCTAGTTATCTATAGCTCTGCAAATAACCACATAAAAACTTAGCAGCCTGAAACAATAGTCATATATTTTGCTCACAAATCTGTAATTTGGTTAGTGTTCAGTACAGATAGCTCATCTCCACTCTTCTTGGCATCAGCTAGAGCCACTTGAAGTCTGGGCCGTGGAACCTTCGGAAACTTCATTTACATGTACAGTGGTTGATGCTGGCTGTCAGCTAAGACCTTAGCTGGAGCTGTTTGCCAGAACATCCACATGTGGCCTTCCATGTGGCATGGGCTTCCTCACAACACAGTGACTAGGTTCCAAGGGCAAAAATTCTGGAAGAGTCAGGAGTCTCTGGGGTCACTGCAAGTTAAGTCTGAGATGGTTACAAAGTACCACCCAAATTGCATGAAAGGAGTAAATAAATTCCACCTTTTTATAAATTTCAGCTTATTACAGGGGTACAAATGTTTAAGTTACATATATTGTCTTTGCCTCACCCAAGTCAGAGCTTGAAGTCTGTCCATCCCCCAAACTGTGTGCACCTCACCCATTATGTGTGAATATACCCATCCCCATCTCCCCCTCCACCTGCCTGACACTCAATCAATGTTACTACTGTATGTACACATACTGTTGAATTTTCTTTTCTTTTTTAATTTGAGACAGAGTCTTGCTCTGTTGCCAGTGGCATCAGCCTAGCTCACAGCAACCTAAAACTCCTGGGCTCAAGCCATCCTCCTGCCTCAGCCTCCCGAGTAGCTGGGACTATAGGCGCACACCACCATGCCTGGCTAATTTAGTCTATTTTCAGTAGAGATGGGGTCTCACTCTTGCTCAGGCTGGTCTCAAACTCCTGACCTCAAGCTATCCTTCTGTCTTGGCCTCCCAGAGTGCTAAATTCCATCCTTTGATGGAAGTGCTGCAAGTTTCTGAAATTGCATAGGGAAATAGAATATCAGTGTGATCACTTTTGGAAGATACAATCTGTTACTGCTGGGATATTGATTTCATTTAAACAACACAGAAAATGTAGTCATATGTGTGTTGAGTATACTAAGGTAGTCAAGGAATTTTCTGCACACCAGCAACCCGACAATCCAACTCTCTGCTGATTAGTTTTTGATTTCTTTATTTTTTTTATGAATCATCTATGGAGCATAGCCCTCTGTACAGTTCTAGGAAAGATGCAAAATATATGTGAGATAAGAAAATCAATTAAATTTTAAGCTTATATTTTGACCGTCTACATGAAAACAAAACACATTTTAGCTGGAAATCTTTTCAGTTTGCAAGCAAAAATGGTAAGAAACAAATCTGAAAAGGCTTAATTAGGAAAAAATTATTTTCTAATTTATATTTAAGTATTCTGTTATATTCTCTCTTATAATTAGATATTTTATGTTCTTCCAAATTCAGATGTATTCAATTTCAGAGATACTTTCAAAATCCCCAACCAAATTGTTAAAATAAATAAATACCATAGACATTAAGATTTCTTGGGAAAGCTCCTCTGTAATTTTCTATCACACAGCTCTTCATTTGAAGAACACTGAAGCTCAATCCTGATCATAGAATTGTTTGCCACAAAATTACATTCTTAACCTTGCAACTAAAACAGATTAAATTGTACCAGATTCCCTCCTGCTCCAGTCAGTGGCAGAGGACTGGATTCATGATGCTCTATTTTCTCTTCTTTTTACAAGTTTTGTCACAGGAATTAGGTTTTAGAATTTTATGGCCTCATATGTCCCCTGAAAGATAACACTGAACTGTATAACTTTGACCTTTTCCATGTTCCATTATTTCACTGACTCCTCATTCTGATTCTTCCCTTTACAATGCAGCTCAGCAGTCAGCAATAAGAGAGAAAAAGGCACAAAATATTCCATTTGAAATTGATATAAGTGGCCAAAGTCAGACAGTCTAGACTCATGTCTCCCAACAACACTCTTGGCTTTCTCAGTTTGGTTTCTTATCCTTTAAACATATTCATTGGAATAATACAAAACAAAATTCAAATTCATGAAGAAATAAATGTCCTGAGTAGGTATGGCTATTTCTTTTAATTTACAGAAGAATTTGTCACCTAAGCTAATTACTTAATGAAACCTATGAGTCACATTAAAAAATGGGGCTAATTCCCTCACACTTCCCACACATGTGACATCATCAGCTATTATTAAAATAAACGGGTACATCTTGTCATCATAAGCAAAAAATATTGTATACTTATTATAAGCCAGGTAATAAAGATTCAAAGAGTTAGAAAATACAGTTCTGCTATCACAATATATTTGATATTATGCAGGGATGCTGTCTAAAGGTTGGAGTACAAACAAAATTGCTCTCTTCAGAGACAGGATTCTGATAAAGATGTAAAATTCCAGAGTCTCAAGAATTGTGAGAACATGTACTTTGTGTCATGGCTCTACATTATACATGCAATAGATTGTCACCTGCTTTAGTTATTCAAGACATTCATATGTGCATGAATGTTAGGAAGCCTGCCCATAGGAGAGCTGAAGGGCTCTTCCAGTTTTTGGATTCTTTGATTCATTGCTGTCAAATTCAATGAAAGTAGCTACCTTCTGTTTATCCATCTTCTATCATTCCAAATGAAAGTGATTCAGGTTGTACCTTTATATTCCAAGTAAAAATATGGGCAAAGGCCAACATACATAATTCTTCACTCTTTAAATTCTTAAAGAAAACACTGGAAATGTATTCATTATGATGTGGAGAATAAGACACATGTTTAAAAAATTTTGAGCTAAGAGGGAAAAACTTGTTGAAAGTGAATAACTTTGAGATCCCTATTTTTTGAAAATTGGTTCAAGAAGGAGTTGACAAAGGCAATAAATACCTTAGGAGATTTTAGGTTGTCTTGTTCCCCATAATAAAATTATCTAAGACGTTTTGATTTTAATTATTTCTTCTAATAAATCCATAAGTTGCAAAGTAGAGGCAAATTTGCTCTTGGTTTTCTTTAGCCAAAACAGCATAGGTGAAATAAATCAGAGTGATAAATTTGGTTTAAAATATTCAAATATGAACAAAAATATTTAATATTTAGTTTGTTATTCCTTCATCAAAAAGAAAAACAGAATTAGAGAAACCATATGAATAAAATATGTGAAGACTTTAAATAAAATGTGATATCCCCCTTTTCATTTGACATCAAAATACAGAATTTATCTCAGTGCTCTATGGGTTGCTTTATATTGTAAACTAAATGCATAAAATCTTTATATTTCAGGTGTTAATTTGGTATGTTTTTTAATTAATTCTAATAAGATCTTTTTTTAAAATTAATAAGCAAAAAAAGAAAAACAAGAATACACTCAAAAAAACCCTAACAACTATTCAAAGTCAATTGAATGATCTTTTATAAAATAGGTCTTTTCTTCTCTTTCAGATCTGTTATTTTTCAAAGTTCCCAGCTCAAAATTTGTAGGAAAGAGAACCTCAATGATACACACTGATGCACACTTACAGCTAAGAGACTTGTTTCTTTTAAGTTGCTGTTCTCTATCGTATGTATCTTCCATAGTTGATGTTTCCCAGCCTTACATTTTATTCCCCTTAAGTTAAAATCAAGTTCGTTGTTTTATAAATTAATAAATAATGCTCCTCTCTCTGGTTCTTTCTCTCTCTCTTTCTTAATATAGATATTGGTATATATTAATGCATTATTCTCTTCTAGTATTAAGCACCCTTCTCCTAATCCCTTGCTCCTAGATCTTGTCTAGAAATGGCTTAAAGGTAATACTCAAGCATGATACTATTCTTCTCAATATTATTATAAAAATATACCTCTTCTATTTTACTAAGTGCAAAATAAAAATGGGATAAACAGGCATTTGTCAAATAAAAAATGTTATGAAAATACCACTGTTTATTCCACCTGGAATATTCTCTTCCTGTTTGGCATAGACATTGTTAGCTGACCTAGCAAAATATCCTAATAACATAATCCCTTGTCGCATTTATCATACTTGATAGTCATTGCTTATTTAATCATCACTTCTCTTTCACAATATGCTGAGTAAAGGAAGAAAGTCTGTCTATCTGTTCAACACTGTATACTTGGGGCCTACCACCATGTCTTGTTTAACAAATATTTTCTTTAAAAAATGAATCAGTAAATGAATAAATAGGAAGACTACTGTTGGGCTCATAAAGCAATCAGAATCTCTATTACACTAACCAGAAACAATATCTAGTTATTTAACCAACTAACCCATTTAATAAACGTTAAAAAACATGGATAGGTTTTTAGTATTATGTGTATGTGACTTTAACAGAATGGGCTGCCACTGAAATGTTTAATCATTGTGTTGAGCTATTGCTGGTATAGAGATGCTCCCAGAGTGCACTCCAGATCCTTGAGTGTGGCCTTTTCACTTGAATCCAAACTTTGCATAACAAATCCTTTTAATAAATGTAATAAAGGGATTTGTTCTGTGAAGTTTGGATTTGGTCAAGGGCCTGCACTTGGGGATCTGGGGGTCCACATGTGGCCTTTAGGCCACAGATTCCCCACCCCAAAACCCAAATCTCAATGTATTTGCTTTTTGAAAGCATTCTTGAGAACACTATTTGTTAAAAATTTCATAAACTCTATTGACAATTAATAAAAATTTCTTAAAATTTTCATTAAAATGGTCATTTACATGGTATTTTGCTTATGATTTCAGAGCATTAATGGACCTCCTCAATATGTGTCATATAATGAGCAAACTACTGACTGTTTAGAAAGGTGAGGACTTTCTTCAAACTAGCACCTCTAAACCTTAACTATAGAACTAAATACCTTAGCTCTGCACCTTGACTCTATTGGAACAATCCCAGGTGAGGATTGAAAAGCCATTTCCTCACTTAATTGACTGTCAAAGTTGTAATAGAAAGAATCCTGTACTGTATTTACAAGGTCAATATAATTCAAATTGAAAAATGTGTCAGCTTCCCTAGCAAAGGGGAAATAATGATAATCATGATTTACCAGCAAAACCCAGTTAGATCTCACCAGACAAACCCCTACATTTGGCAGCTGTCTTATACCAAAGTTCAGATTGTAAGGCATTGCCAGGAGAAATAGATCTATGTCCAGAGCAATTTTCCTACACTCTCAAAAAAGAATTCATTTTTATATTATCCAAAATTCCTTCTCTGATTGAGGGAAATATGTTCTTGTGAGAGAGTGTTTATAGGAGAGTAAATACTTTAAATTTGGGAATTACTAATAGATCCTTAATTATCCACATGCATTTGGATATATGTCTGTGTTATCTTTGTAGCTACATGTGGGCAATGAAGTCTATGTTTATTGCCATGATAAAATTGTACATTTTCCTCTCCTTAAACTTACTTTTTCTAATTTCAAGTTTTATCCCAGAAGTTTGACATGCTGTGATTCTACAAATTGGAAAAATGAGTAAGCAAGTCATTTAGCTAGAAGGAAACTTATTTTTGCAAACTCCTTTATAGAGTGCCTATAAGGGCAAAGGACAATCAATTAGTATCCTGAATCCTGAGGAGAGAGCCTAAAATAGCTGTGAGAGACATATAATATAAATATCTTTGAACACTCCAACTTTTAAAAAATCATATCTATTTTACATTTTATTGTGTATATCTACTGAGACTTCAGACTAGTCGAGACAGATGAAAGATCTAATAATCTAAAAATGTATTACCATGGATGTGTTAATAATTTTGCAATCCTTAACACAAAAATGTAATAATCACATTCAGCACATAATTAGCTCTGCTCAGGGAAAAAACAGAAAAGGAGATAATTTAGTTATAGCATTTAGAGTGAGGCTAACTTTCTTGTATCCAAGCATTTATATTTATACCCAAAACTTTAACTCTCCACTAGGCAAAATGCAACTTTGTACATGATGACAAAATGGAGACTCATCATCCTAGTAGACAATTTAACTACCATCTCTGGTTGTACAAGCATGCATCTTGGTATTGTTATAACACTGGAATAATGTTTCTTCTGAATAACATTTCTTGTCACGTTATATTTCATTTAATACTTCAATATCTCTATAAATTGGCACACCATGAACTTGTACAATAAACTGTCTTTTATTCATTTTATGTTTTAAAAAGACGCTCCATGTTTATTCTATGGCTTTTTGAATACTCCAAAATCTTAATCCCATTGGAACTTTAGCCTCTATTTAAGAAACAGGAAATGAACCAAATCCCAGGTGAATAGAATAAGTCAGTGACTCACGAACTCACTTATTCAAAGAGTGCACCATCTAACTCGAAATAGAATTCATGATTTATTGATTGTTATTCCCTAGGAACAAGTTAAAAGAGTCACAGGATCTTTCATTTTAATAGTACAGATATTAGGAAATAGGGAGTGGCCACAAAGAACTAGAAACTGTAAGAGCTGATTTATTATGAGTCATTTAAAATATGAGAAAACCTGCCTTGGCTATATCTCTGTAATAGGACATTGAAAATATATGTCAGATATTATCACTTGTTTCTGAATATTGCACAGTGATTAATAGCCAAGGAATAACTATTTTGGGATACTTCTTGAATTTTATTTTTTAGTAGTGATTTCTCCCAGAATTTAAATACATTTTATTCTTTTTTTTTTAAAGAATTAAACACCACTACCAAAATATGTTTTATTCCAGGGATGAGAGATTAGTCCCATATTTGAAAATCAATCAATGTAATCTACCATATTAAAAGGCCAAAGATGAAAAATCACATGATCATATCAATCAGTGCAGAGAAGGCATTTGACAAAATTCAGTACCTATTCAAGGTGTGAATGTCTTTGGATTTATCCTGTTTGTGGTTTAGTTGGTTTCTTTTTTTTTTTATTTCTGCATATTATGGGGTACAAATGATTAGGTTACATTGCCCTTGTCCCCCGTCCAAGTCAGAGCTTCAAACGTGTCCATCCCCCAGATGGTGCGCATTGCACTCCTTATGTTTGTATATACTCATTCCCTCCTTCCCCCTCCCATCTTCCCGACATCCAATAAATGTTATTTCTATATGTGCACTTAGGTGTTGATCAGTGAAACCAATTTGCTTGTGAGTACATGTAGTGCTTATTTTTCCATTCTTGGGATACTTCACTTAGTAGAATGGGTTCCATCTCTATCCAGGAAAATACAAGAGGCGCTACATCACCATTGTTTCTTATAGCTGAACAGTACTCCACTGTATACATATACCACATTTTATTAATCCACTCATGTATTGATGGGAACTTAGGCTGTTTCCACATCTTTGCAATTGTGAATTGTGCCGCTGTAAACATTTGGGTGCAGGTGTCTTTTTTATAGAATGTCTTTTGTTCTTTTGGGTAGATGCCCAGTAATGCGATTGCTGAATCAAATGGTAGATCTGCTTGTATTCTTAATCATCTGATTTATGATCAGTGGTAATCTCATCAATGTTAAAGAGACTAGTTAATACATATTTTGGAAGTGTTTTTTATTCTAGCCTATATTTTGTCTATTAAAAATAAAACATTTCCCAGATAGCTCATTCATGAGTTTTGGACCTCTTGAAATTGATAGGTGGAATGCTTTATAAAAAGATCTGTTCTTTAACAGATTCTCTTTAATTTTGAATTTTTGATGTGTGTGTTTTTACTTAGTACATGTCACAAATGTCCCATGGGGCATATTTATTCTCAAAAAATATTCATTGTTTTATCTTAATATCACATCGAACTGGACATCCTGTATTTTATCTCACAAACCCTGTTAACTTGCTTTGATCCTACATATATTTATGATTAAAACTATTCTTCAAGAATAATTTTTAAAGAGTAAAATTATGACATATACAAATATAAAAACCTATATATTGCTATAGTTTATTATTTTTCTACCTATTTTGTATAGTAATAAAAGGATTGATTCAAAAGCCTTGATCAAATAGCAATATTTACCTTGAATTTCCTCTTATATCTAATTTTGGTACTGATAATCTGTTAGCCTAATATCCCATTCTCTAAGTACAGATTAATATAAATAATTATATTTACATAATTTAAATAATTATAAAACTGCTCAGATTATCTGTTTCATATGCTTGAATTTTGGTCGTGTGTAGTTTTCAAGAAATTAATCCATTTCATATAAGTAGTTGCATTTACTTGAATACAGTTTTTCATAGCGTTTCCTCTTTACACTCTCAATGGCCAGAGGATATGTAGTGATGGCCTTGGTTTCATTCCCGATTTTGGTAATTTGTATGTTTTTTCTCTTTATCTTTGTCAATGTTTCTAGAGGTTTATTTATTTTACTGGTCTTTTAAAAGAATCATCTTTTTATTTCATTGATTTTCTCAATTATTTTTCTATTTTCGATTTTATTCATTTTTGCTCTTTTCATTATTTCCTTCCTTCAGCTTTCTTCAGGTTTATTTTTGCTCTTCTTTTTCTAGTTTCTAAAGGTAGAAGCTCAAATTTTTTATTGGATGTTTTTTTTTCTAATATAAGCATTTGAATACAACACATATCCCTCTAATGTGTTTTAGCTATATCCCACAAAATTTGACATATCATATTTTAATTTTTATATAGTTAAAAATATTATTCATTTCTCTTGAGATTTTGTATTTGATTAATGTATTATATAGAAGTATGTTGTTTAATTTTCAAGCATCTGGAGATATTGTTGTTTATTTCTAGTTGATTTCCGTTCTGGTCAGAGAACATATTCTCTCTGATTTCAATTATTTTAAATTTGTTATGTATTGTTTTTTGACCTAGAACATGGTCTCCCTTGGTTCATATTTAAGGTGCACTTGGATAGATATTACTGCTGCTGGTGGGCATGGTGTACTATAAACGTGACATAGATCAAGTTGGGCGATGATGGTTTAGTTCTATATTCTTGACGATTTTCTGCCTATTAGTTCTATCTCTAAGAGCATGGTGTTGAACACTCCAACTAAAATTTTGGATTATTATATTGCTGCTTTCTTTTCTGTCAGTTTTTAAATGCATTTTGTAGCTTTATTTACTAAGTACTTACTCATTTTGGATTGCTGTATCTTCCTGGTGAGCCAACTCCTTTGTTATTGTGTAATATACCTCTTTAAACCTAGTAATTTTCTTTGTTCTGAAATCTAATCTGTCAGATATTAATAGAACCACTCTAGCTTTCTGATTAGTGTTTATATGGCATATTTTTCCCCATTCTTCATGTAACCTACTTATTAAATTATAACTGAAAGGAGTTTCAACCCAAGTAAGAAACTAGGCCATAGCCACCTTCAGAAGGCCATATTGTTCTGCAGAAACAAACTCCAGGAAAGAATTTGGAGAGAAAAAGAAAAAAATGATCAGAGGAAGTTAAAATACACTAGTACAGAATTCAGGAACTTGAAAAAAATATTACAAAAATCTCGTATTTTAGCAAGATAGCCCAGTTATTTAATTACTTTGTGTGCTTCAGAAAGAACTCTTTCTGGAAAGAGTTAATATGTGTCTCCAGTTGCCAAGCTGGAGACACATATTAACACAAATAAAGCAAAATATGGTTCTGATTCAAATGCCAACTCCTAGAAGTTATGTTTATCAAATCTTTTCAGAGAAAGTAGCTCCAACTGAAGGAGACTTCATTTAATTTTCTACTATTAATGATGTTCCGCTCTGCAATTTTTTTTCTCTGTTCTTAATTAAATACATTGGTTGGTGTCTAAAAAAATATTGGCCTCTATTTGTTACAGTAGAATATCTACCTTGGATCTGGAACATGGAGCAGCTATATCATCTTTTTTACTCTGAAAAAATGGTATGTATTATGATGCCCCAAATCTCAGACTTTTGCCGCACATATCCATTATTAATTTTCCATAGGAGAATTCAAATCCCTACCCGATTAATTTGGACCCCTTCTCAACTATGGGAATCTTATGGGTCTCCTTCCCTATCACCACTTCTGATTCCACTGGGCATTATCTTTAAGAAGCCTCACTAGGCTTTTGCCTTGAATAAGGGGCCTGCTTGCTAATCTTCAAGTGTATATATGTAGACATATACCTTAGAGATTGGACTCTGAATTTTGCTATTTCACTAAACAAGAAAGCATTCACTACATATGAAGATCAGCTTAAGGTTTAGAATTCAGTATATTTAGCTACCTATTTTGATTTATATCCCATAACTCATCTAAATAGAGAATGACTTAAAAATCACAATAAATCCACTTTCAAATATATAATTTTGTGTTATATATTTAAATTTTCTCTTGCTTTAAAAAATGATTACAACTCAGAAATTGCAGCTGTTTCTTGAACATTAAATAAAGCTACAAGTATATTTCCTAATATATAAAGATCCTTACATTAAAAATGTAAAGTTTGATTTGTTACGCATACTTCAGATTATTAGTTGTAATCTGATTTTTCAGCTAACAAATAATCTCAAACTGCTACTTTCTGCTCTTCCCTTAAAAATGCATTACAATAAGTAAAATGTAGTTGGCTTCTGAACCATAACTATTTGCTGCTAAACGTTAGTGTACAAAGCCTCAAATGGTAAAATGGCAGGCATAAAGTGCAAATGATCCTTTAATCGCCTCATTGTAAATATTTACAAGAAAGATCACTGCAGGCTTGATATGTGAAATTCTTGTTCCCTTTACTGCAATATCCAGCAAAATTATCATTCAGTGCTTTGCTAAATTGCCCCATTACAACACATGCTCTTCTATTACTACCATTTCTTGGTTTGATAGAGATATATATCCCGGATATGTGCTAAAACCGAACCTATCCATGTTACTACAGCTACGTGACCAAGTTGTCAAATCATTTGTATCCTAACCATTAAGACATCTAAGGGAATGTACTTCTTTGAGCTGTATTGAGTTAGGCTGTAGAATAAAAAAATGGGAACTTTGAAAATAATCTTTGAGCTCCTTCGGGGTGTAGATACATTGCCTGTTATGCACATTCATATTATAATAAACAAAAGCAATACATCCAAAACACATTGTACGTATTAAAGTTTAACTTATATCTGTATAAAAGGGAATAAAAAATTCTGCTCGAGGATACATACATATCCTACACTCTATGATTCTTCTCTGTCATTTTTATACAGACATAATTTACACTGATATCATCAGAGCATTTTGTTGGTAGAATAGATAAAAAAGACCTATGGATATAATGTTTTTAGGCCACCAATATTCTGCATATTTACCACGGAAAAGAATTGCTTTTATTTAACCTAAATGAAAAGTTTATTTATCTTATTATCTTTAGATATATTTTTCAAGATGGTTCAAAACATGGCAGACTGGAAGCAGCCTTCCAACACACTGCTTCAAAGGTAAGAAGTGAAAAATGCAGACAGCTGTCTACATATTAATTGTTCTTCTCTGAAACAACATTCTGAAATCACAGAGAAGCAATGAGGGACACTCAGTTGGAAAAAAAAAAAAAGGTGACAGAATGATATATATATGTATAACCAGATCAAAGAACGTGTAGGCAAGAATAGGAGGATGGAGCACTGGGACACTGCGCTGACCCTGCTGGTGCTGTGCAGGTTGTGAGCTAGCTCCCTCCGCCATCACAGACCTCTACCTGGTCCAACCCAGGGAGCTGCCTGGAGTCTGTGCAGAGTCATTGCACCAGACAACAGATGCAGTGGGGATGAGGCAGCAGCTAAAGCCATCCTGAGGTCTTGGGTGCATGGTGCCAGGTCCACACAAGACTGTGGAAGGAGTGGACTAATTGATGGCTTACCTGAACTGTACCTTGTGACTGGGAGCCAAGCACTTTCCCCACAGAGCAACAGAACCTGAGTTCAGGAATTGACTGTGGTGCATCAGGCTCTGACCTGAGAGGCTTTGGGTGACAGCTTTGGTAGGTCTTGGGACAGAGAACTCTGCTGTCCCTGGGTCTCTGGAACTGACCTCTGCCCACCTGATTGGCATCTGTGCAGTCCCCAAGGTTTCAGAGGAGCAAGCCACTTGCTTGGCCTGACTCTGCCCTCCAGGCCCACTGTCTCCTGTCTGGTTAGCCCTGACTCTTCCCTCCAGGTTGGATCAGTCCCACTGCCTCCTGCTACTGGTTCAAAGGCCCTGCTCAGAAGCCCTGCTTTGGGTTCCTCCCCAGTCCTGGCTCTGAGGCTGTCACACTCGAGCCCAAGGTTTTGCCTCTGTGCCTCCAAATCTTCTGCCAGGCCCAAAAAACCATTGTCAAGACTCCAGCAGTGCACCTAAACCCCAAGACACCACCCCTCAACTACCTGTGCAAGGCCAGAGGAACAGTTCCAAAGTCCAATGCCCTGCCAGGGATCCCCCAGTCTCGAGCCACCAGTGCATTACGAACTTCTTTGAGAAAAATCCCACAGCCTGGGAATGCATGACATCTGCCTAGATAGCCTCACCCAGCTGCTGCTGTCAGCTCTGTGGGGAGATCCTGGGTAGAGCAATCTCCACACCAGCCTCAGTGAAAAGGGTCTTGCCCAGCTCCCAAATCAATTGTCCTATAATTATTTGGTGAATAACTCAACACCCAACACAAACAGCATTCAGCACAGGCTTGAGCAGAGGCAATCACAGCTGAACAGAACAAATCAGAACAGCTGCCTTACAGGCTTCTAGTGCACATACCCCTTTTTGGCCACATCACAATTTCAGAGTGTGGGGAAGTGCAATCTAGGGATCTTCCCTTACTCTAATCAAGCAAGAGAGTTTCCACCAAGGAAGAGGTTCCCTGCAAACCTATTAGCCCTGAGTTGAGAAAACATGTTTCAGATGAGAAGAAACCAGCAAAAGAACCCTGGCAATATGAATAATCAAAACAGATCAATACCTCCAAAGGAACATGACAGAACAACAGCAGTGAACTCCAACTATAAGGAAATTGTTGAAATGATAGAAATGGAATTCAGACTATGGATGGAAAATAAGATGAAGGAATTGAAAAGAAAGTTGAAAATCAACAAAAAGAAGCCCTAAAAATATTTCATAAAATTAATGAAAAAGTCACTAATGAGATAGACAAAATGAGGAAAGATATGCTAGAACTTAAAGAAATGAAAGGGTCATTTAGGGAATTTCAAAGCACAGCAGAAAAGTTCAGCAACAGATTAAACAAAGGAGAAGAAAGAATCTCAGAGCTTGAAGACATGGCTCTCGAGCTAACTGAAATATTTAAAGAAGCAGAGCAGAGAACAAAAAGGCAGAGCAATCACTTAAGGAGATATGGGACTATGCAAAGCAAGCTAACATATGCATTACAGGTATCCCTGAGGGAGAAGAACAAGCGCTAAAACCAGGGAAAATACATTCAAGGAAATTATTGAGAAAAATTTCCCTGGTATCACCAGAGATTCAGACATTCACATGATCATTGAACACTGAGAAAATTCATAGCAAACAGGACATCTCCAAGACTCATAGTAATCAACCTGGCTAAAGTCAAAATGAAAGAGAAAATTCTACAACCAGTTAGATGTAAGCAACAACTGACCTACAAGGGAAAAACCATAATACTAACAGTAGACTTTTCAGTGGAAAACTTACAAACCAGAAAGGAGTGGGCTTCAGCTTCAGACTTCTTTTTTTTTTTTTTTTTGAGACAGAGTCTCGCTTTTGTTGCCTGGGCTAGAGTGAGTGCCGTGGTGTCAGCCTAGCTCACAGCAACCTCAAACTCCTGGGCTCAAGCAATCCTTTTGCCTCAGCCTCCCAAGTAGCTGGGACTACAGGCATGTGCCACCATGCCCGGCTAATTTTTTCTATATATTTTTAGTTGTCTGATTAATTTCTTTCTATTTTTAGTAGAGACGGGGTCTCGCTCTTGCTCAGGCTGGTTTCGAAATCCTGAGCTCAAACAATCCCCCCGCCTCGGCCTCCCAGAGTGCTAGGATTACAGACGTGAGCCATTGTGCCCAGCCAGCTTCAGACTTCTTAAACAGAACACCTGAAAGCCTAGAATATTGTATCCTGCAAAACTAAGTTTCATTTATGAAGGAGAAATAAAAACTACTTCAGACAAGCAAACATTGAGGGAATTTGTTACAACCAGACCTGCCCTGAAGGAAATACTCAGAACAGCATTATGTGCAAATCAGCACAATAGATACCCACCAGTGTAAGATCACCCAAAATAGTCAAAGCTTATATCTACTATAAAGCAATAGCACCAGGAAAAAAAAATGTAACAAGGTACTACCCATTGTGATGAAAGAACACCATCACACATATCAATTCTACCTCTTAACATGAATGGCTTCAATGTGCCACTCAAAAGACACAGGCTGGCTGAATGGATGAAAAAACACAACCCAAGTGGCTGCTGCCTCCAGGAGACACATTTAAACCACAAAGATGCAAACTACAAGAATGTAAAAGTGAAAGAATGGAAAAAAATATTCCATGAAAATGGAAACCAAAAGAGAGCAGGTATAGCCATTCTCATATCAGACAAAATTGACTTTCAATCAACAGTGATAAAAAAGACAAAGACAGTCATTATATACTGGTAAAGGGAGCAGTTCAACAAGAAGACATAATAATCGTAAATATATATGCACCTGACACAGGAGCTCCCAGATAAATAAAATGAATTATATCAGAGGGAAGCAAGGAAATAAATAATAGCATCTTAATTGCTGGGGACTTCAACATCCCACTATCAGAACTGGACAGATCATCAAAGCAGAAAATAAATAAAAAAAAATGTACTTAAATGGGACCCTAGAACAGATAAACCTAACAGATATTTACAAAACATTCTTCCCAAAAAGTACAGAATATGCATTCTTTCTCATCAGCACATGGGACATTCTCCAAGACTGATCATATCTTAGGTCACAAAACATGCCTTAACAAATTTTAATAAATCAAAATCACACCATGTATATTCTTAGACCATAACGGATTAAAATTAGAAATCAATTCCAAGAGTAACTCAATTCCACACGAAGTCATGGAAATTAAACAACCTGCTACTGAATGATTATTGGATCAATAACAAAATTAAGATGGAAATCAAAAGATTCCTTAAATTGAATGACAAAAGTGACACAAGGTATCAAAATCTGTGGGATTCAGCAAAAGCATTCCTAAGGGGAAAATCCATAGCCTGAAATGCCCCCATCCAAAAGTCAGAAAGATCACAAATATTTTACAAATATTTTACAACCTAACATCATATGTCAAGGAACTAGAAAAGGATGAGCAAACCAAACCCAAAGCCAGCAGAAGAAAACAAATAACAAAGGTAAGAGCAGAACTAAATGAAATGAAAAATAAAAGAAAAAAATACAAAAGGTCAGTGAAACAAAAAGTTGGTTCTTTGAAAAGGTAAATAAGACTCATAGACTTCTTGCTAGATTAACCAGGAATATAAAAGAAAGGACCCAAATAAACTCAATCAGAAATTATAAAAAGGAGATATTACAACTGTTATAGAACAGAAATAAAAAAAAATCATCCACGAATAGTATGAAAGTCTTTACACACCTAAACTAGAAAATGTAGAGAAAATGAACAAATTACCGGAAACACACAACTTCCTTAGACTCAATCAGGAAGAAATAGAATTTCTGAACAAAGCAATAATGAGCAGTAAGATTGAAGCAGTAACAGAAAGTCTTCCAACAAAAACAAGCCCCAGACTAGATGGATTCACAGACAAATTCTACCAGACCTACAAAGAAGAACTGGTACCCATACTGCAAAAATTATCCCATAACATTGAGAAACAGGGAATCCTTCCCAACCCATTCTACAAAGCCAGTATCATCTTGATACCAAAGTCAGGTAAGGACACAACAAAAAAAGAAAACTACAGACTGATATCCCTATGAATGTAGATGCAAAAATCCTCAATAAAATACTAGCAAACTGAATTCAACAGCAAATCAAAAAAGATAATCCACCAGAACCAAGTAGTCTTCATCCCAGGAATATAAGGATGGTTCAATGTACACAGATGAAACAATGTGATACAGCATATCAACAGAACAAAGGACAAAAATCATGTGATCATTTAACTTGATGCTGAAAAAGCATTTGATAAAATTAAATATCCTTTCATGAGGATGGTTAATGGATGCAGAAGTACAGGCAGATAGAATGAACAATATTTGACAGCACAACAAAGTGACCATAGTCAACAATAAGTTCTAGCATGTTTTGAAATAACTAAAAGAGTGGAATTAGAATGTTCCTAATGCAAAGAAATGATAAATCCTCGAGGTGATAGATACCCTAATTGCCCTGATTTGATTAATACACATTGTATTCCTACCTTAAAACATCACATGTACCCTATAAAGATATACAGCCATTAATAATATGTACCCATAATGACTAAAAATTAAAAAAATAGTGGAAAGCATAGCAAATAAATAAATAAAACAATAATAAAGTAGATGGGACTACAGGCATGATCCACCATGCCTAGCTAATTTTAAAAATTTTTAGAGATGGGGTCTTGCTATCTTGTTCAGAGTGATCTCAAACTCCTAGCCTCAAGAAATGCTTGCACTCCAGCCTTCAAAAGTGCTGTGATTACAGGTGTCATCCACTGCACTCGGACTCTACTTTTAATTTCTATTGTTTTTCACATTTTCTCCAGAATGTAACAACAGGAATATAATTTTATCAGGAAAACCCTCCTACTATAATAGGATCTAGTACAAAAAAGGCAACTATAAACAGAATAATTATAGTAAGGACCATAAATATACCTCAACATCCATTTCATTTCTTCATTTTAGCAATCAAATTGTATCTCTGTCAAGGCCATTATGTGTCTTATGCACAAAATATGTATGTCAGATAAGCTTAATTCAGGAATGAGCCATAGTGTTTTTGGCCATGAGTTCAATATTAATGAATCAATAATATATTAAATTAGATGTATTTAAAGAAAAACACACATAAAACAAGTTTATGTATTGATCAGCTCCCAAAAATGTGACTAAAGGTTCATGGCAACCTAATCCTGTATTTCCCTTAGGAACAATGGTTCAGTATTCATTATATCAGGATTTGTGATGATTTTATAGACCATACCTGCTGCTAATGAAAACCACCTATATATATTTTAATTATTTTATAGAAATACAAGTGAATGTGACTCTTTGTGCAATTTTTTCGTAGAATTGAATATGATAGACACAACATTATTTGGTGCTTCCCTTTTTTTCTTATTCCTTTGTTCCTTTTAACCATAGAGTGTGGACAATTTCTTTTTCCTTTTTATGTTTATATCTCCCTTGCCAAGTTCACAGATACAATGTCTTCATGAACTCCTTACTCTTAAATCTCACTCTTAAGGATTATAAATTTTATTTTTCTCATAAAAGAATTAAATCTTTACTTATAATTTTTTCAACTTTAAATTATGCTTTAGTTGATATGACATAAGAGAAAAATGAATTGTTTTTCATCTATTTATTAATTCACTCAGTGTTTACAGACTAATTTTGAACTGAAGCGACTGTTCACATCTGTTGCACATTTTTGATGGGGTGCTGCGCTTGCTTATTATTTATTTGTAAAAATTCTTTTTATATAAACTAACATCATCCTTGTTTGTATAGTGCTGAGTAAATAATTTTAAAAAATAATTAAACTAATATCATTCTTTTATCAGGCATGTTTTCCTAACATTTTCTCCAAGTCTGAAGATTATTTTTACTTTCTTAATGTCTTTTGAAAAACCAAAGTTGAATTTTCATGAAATTGTATTTAAAAATCTTTAATTATTATTTGAACTTGTTTTCCAAAAGATATTTGCCTGGCTGAAGGTCAAAATGATGTTTTTCTATATTTTCTTCAAGGCATTTTATAAATATAGGTTTTACATTTAAATCTATAATTTATTTGAGTTAATTTTTAATGTCTTGTGAGAAGAAGGTGTGTATAGAGGTTCGATTTTTCTTTTTTGCATATGAAAGTCAATCGTTTTAGCATCATTTGTTGAAACACTTATCATTTTTCCATTATGTTGGAAATGACCTTGTTAGTGTGAGTCTATTTTTATAGTTTCACTGATCTGTGTGTCTTTCCTTTTGCCCATACTAGACTGTTGGATTATGCTTATGGCAAGTTTTGAAATCTGGTTCTGTTATTCTGAAAATTTTTGATTTAATTTTAGTTTTACTTTGGTTATTCTATCAGCTTGTCAATGAAATGATTTCACTTTGATATGTTTTTGTTGTATCATAAATTTTAATTTTGTCACCAGTCCTACATAGTTAGACTTTTGTAGTTTTCTCACATAGTGAGATAATTTCAATATTGATGATCAGGAAAATAACATTTTCAAATATTATTTTTAATTTCAAATAAATATAAGAAACCATGTGCCAAGATTCATAAGTATATGTATATGTGTATTATATGTTTTAAAAATTTTCCCAGGCAAAGATATCTGTACTAAGACAATAACGAAATATCTTTATATTCTCTTCAAAGCCTCTCAGTCTTGTGATTTTTAGTATGGTTGCATGTTCTTTGAATGACATTTGTTTATATTGCTTTACTAAAGATAGAACTGTATAACAAATGCTCTAGAACACATAGAACATTGCATATAAGGCTTTGAATAAATATTTGTCTAAACAATTATATTAACTTGGTCATTACCTTGTCTCTACTTTATCATGTCTTATCAAAATGGTCATTTTGGTCATATAGTCTATATTTATTACAGGTTTAGCATCCCTAATGTGAAAATCCCAAATCTTAAATTCTCTAAAATATGAAACTTTTGGAGCATCCATATAACACCATAAATGAAAGATGCCACACCTGACTTCATGTGAAGAGTCACAGCTAAAACACAGTTAAAATTTTGTTTTCTGCACAAAATTATTAAAAATATTATATAAAATCACCTTCAGGCTATGTCTATGAGGTGTATATGAAACATAAATACATCTTATGTTTAGACTTAGGTCCTATCTTCCAAATATATCATTATGTACATGCAAAAATACCAAAATCCAAAAAAGAAAAATTGAAATCCAAAACACTTCTGGTTTCAAGCATTTTGGATAAGGGATATTCAACCTGTATATACATCTATATATGTATATCTATCTATGTGTATATGACATAAAGAATAACCTTCACTTAAATACCCGGAATATCTGTTACTTACAGTTTTTCTTACCCTTAGAAAACATAATGAAGAAAAAATTGGGTGCAAAAAAATCATATTGCTGTATGGGAACCAAAGACATAAAATAAAAATAGGTTTAACATTTAGAAGAAATGAAAATTTTTAGTTTCAGCTTACTATTAGTGTCAGTATTTGAAATTGTCATTAAGCATTTTCCAAACCATTTTTCAGTTAAGATTTTATACTAGCGAAACAGAATAAGGCATAAACACAACTTGAAGTTAGTTGTTTGAAATTAACTCCAAAGGGAATATAGACTTAAGAACAAAACCTTACATTTGGCAAAATCAGAAAAGATAAGATCAGTAGAAGTTGTATGTATGATTGGTCACTTGAGATTTGAGTATACCATTAGCAAAACTGCTGAAAGCTCACCTTGCTGAAAAAATGAATTATTTCAGAGATACTAGCCTTTGTCGAGAGCTACATTTGGAATTGATGAGTCCTGGGGTAGGAACTCTGCTTTGTAGTTTAGAAGATATTTTTCTATTAAAGAATAATTACACCAATTGTCCAGGTTCTCCTTTAATGAGAAAAGAAGGCAAAGAAAAAAAAATTCCTGAACAAAGATCGAGTGAAGTACATGACTTTGAATTTACATGCCTGTTGTGTTTGTGACACAAAATTGTGACATAAATTGTGACACTTAGAAATTTGTCCTTTCATTAAAAAATACTTTGATTTTTATTCCATTTATCTACACAATGATATTAACACAATCACCAATTCTAAATATGACAGAATATTGCTCATGTCCCCAAAAGAAATTGTATATTAATAGCAATTATTTTCTACATTTATATGTCTTCCTTTTTTATGGTCCAAATTTATTCTCAAGACTGTTTGTCCCAAGTGGTTGATTATTGCTATGACTATTATTGCTATTACTTCCTTTTTTAACCAAAGTGCCCAATCAGTTGCCTGAACTTCTTATGTCTCTTCAGTGTCAAATATAACTAGAAAGAGCCTCTAAGTCCTGATGCCACATCTTATGTGTGGGAAGTTAAAAGATGAGTAGGACCAGATGATAATACTAATATTTATCATGATTATTAATGATTATGTACTATTATTAGGCTGGTGCAAAAGTAATTGTGGTTTCAGACAGTGGATTTTAAATCATTTTAACTAGGTTCGAGCACATCTTTATTAATCAAAATAGAAACTATTACAATCAACACATTTTTGCCTACAAGAAATACATTTGTTTATTTCTGTAGGGTAAAAATCCATGCTTCAGGATTCTATGAACTCTAGGAAAGCATTTTCTGTATTCTGCTGGTTGTGGAAGCGTTTTCCCTGCAAAAAGTTGTTGAGATGCTTGAAGAAGTGGTAGTCGGTTGGTGAGAGGTCAGGTGAATATGGCAGATGAGGCAAAACTTTGTAGCTCAATTTGTTCAACTTCTGAAGTGTTGATTGTGGGATGTGCAGTCAGGCATTGTTGTGGAGAAGAATTGGGCCCTTTCCATTGACCAATGCCAGCTGTAGGCATTGCAGTTTTCAGTGCATCTCATCGATTTGCTGAGCATACTTCTCAGGTGTAATGGTTTTGCCAGGATTCAGAAAGCTGTAGTGGATCAGATCAGCAGCAGAACACCAAACAGTGACCATGACTTTTTTTTGGTGCAAGTTTGGCTTTGGGAAGTGCTCTGAAACTTCTTCTTGGTCCAGCCACTGAGCTGGTCATTGTCAGTTGTCATGTAAAATCCACTTTTCGTCACATGTCATAATCTGATGGAGAAATGGCTCGTTGTTATTGCTTACAAGAAGAGAAAAGGACATTTCAAAAGGATGATTTTTTTGATTTTCGGTCAGCTTATGAGGAAGCCATTTATTAAGATTTTTCACCTGTCCAATTTGCTTCAAATGCCGAACTACTGTAGAATGGACGAGATTGAGTTCTTGGGCAACTTCTCGTGTGTTGAAAGAGGATCAGCTTCGATGATTGCTCTCAGTTTGTTGTTATCAACTTCCCATGGCCAGCCACTGTGCTCCTCATCTTCAAAGATCTCGTCTCCTTTGCAAAACTTCTTGAACCACCACTGCACTGTACGTTCGTTAGCAGTTCCTGGATCAAATGTATTGTTGATGTTGTGAATTGTCTCTGCTGCTCTATGACCCACGTTGAAGTCAAATAAGAAAATTGCTGGAATTTTCTTTTTGTCTAACATCATTTTGATAGTCTAAAATAAATATAAAATAAACAGCAAGTAATAAGTCATTAGCAAAAAAAATGAGAAATGAGCATAAAAGTGATGTATAACATAACCACATTTATTTAAGAATGTATTCCAGGCCGGGCACGGTGGCTCACGCCTGTAATCCTAGCACTCTGGGAGGCCGAGGTGGGCGGATCGTTCTGAGCTCAGGAGTTCGAGACCAGCCTGAGCAAGAGTGAGACCCCATCTCTACCAAAAATAGAAAGAAATTAATTGGACAGCTAAGAATACATATAGCAAAAATTAGCCGAGAATGGTGGCACATGCCTGTAGTCCCAGCTACTTGGGAGGCTGAGACAGTAGGATTGCTTGAGTCCAGGAGTTTGAGGTTGCTGTGAGCTAGGCTGATGCCACGGCACTAGCTCCAGGCAAGAGAGTGAGACTCTGTCTCAAAAAAAAAAAAAGAAAAAAAAAAAAAAAAGAACAGAGAGTGAGGTAAGAAGGAAATTTAGCAGAAAAAAAGGGGTTGTGAAATAATGTGACCGAATCCAAAAATGGTCTTAGTAAAGAGCAACTGTACCAAACAGGTTCAAATCTCAGGTTTACC
>CAUYSK010003116.1:0-32980 GCA_963575035.1 Avahi laniger
AAAAATATATAGAAAAAATTAGCCGGGCATGGTGGCACATGCCTGTAGTCCCAGCTACTCGGGAGGCTGAGGCAGTAGGATTGCTTGAGCCCAGGAGTTTTGAGGTTGCTGTGAGCTAGGCTGATGCCACAGCACTCTAGTCTGGGCAACAGAGTGAGACTCTGTCTCAAAAAAAAAAAAAAAAAAAACTTGGAAAGCTAGTTTATACAATGATCGGAGACTAATCACTGAACAAATCAACAGGATTCTCAAAGTAAAATCTAACAAAAAAAAAGAGATTCAATTAAGAGATTTTTTTATATGAGGTTTATGTGAAAAAGTTTATTTAAGTGAACATCGGGTATTGAATCAATTTAGAAATTCCTTGATTTATGATTTAATTTCAACTTGACGTAACAGCACTAAAGAGCAAATAGTAGTTTTCTTAATTGTTTTTTACAATTTCAGATAATAGAAGATAGTTAAGCAATTATTTTATTTATGAAAATGATATTATTATATTTTGAAAAATGTCATTATTCATAAGGAGATAATTAAAGCCTTTCTTCATGGTGATTTAGATACACTCCTGAAATCTAAACTAACAGTTCAAATCTAATATTGGAACTAAAAATCCAGGTGCATAGTATATATAAGGGAAAATACATAGTTATTGGTAATGTTGGGCTCAGAAATCAAAATCTTTTTCAGTGAATGCTATGCTATAATGAGTTATGAAAATGACTGGAATTACAGGTTCATTTATGAGTCCTGTGATACAGTGGAAGAGGGCTTTAAGTGACAATAAATGCATATTCTTGTATCTATCCTAAAAGTAAAACATGTTTAAAAAAATGGTAAAGGTAACCAGAACTATTTTTAATAAAGTTTCATTATTTTGACAGTATGAGTAAAACAACTCTGTAACTACCTTATGAGCATTTTAGGGTTATTGTGAAAATAAGTAAACATGTTGATTTTTATTATGCACTGGGCTTCTCACTGTAGAAGAAGGAGTATAAAAATCTAGAATGGGGGAAGGTAAAAACGGATTACAACTGAGATAAAATTAGAGGTATCAGTGTGAATTCATACTGTTCAAAATATGCAGATATATAACATATATGGTTATATGCATATTTGTATATAGGTGTATGTATGTGTATATGTGATGAAAAGTCCAAAAGTAATTATGATATGTGATGAGTAATTTTTTACCTGTCTCTGTACAACAGTTTTTGATTTTTTCTGGCTACCTTCTAGACATTTTTTTTTTAGTACCTTGCATATGATTAAGCAATGTTTTTATGTTAGTTTCTTTAAATTTCTTTTTTATCTTGTTAGAGTTCTCTGAGATTATGGTTTATAGGTTCAAAAGTCTGTCGTTATTTTTAGAAAATATTCAGTCATTATCTCTTCAAATATTTTTCATGCTTTTTTCTTTCACTCTCCTTCTATACCAAAGTACCTCTAAGTTGGATCATTTGATATTCTTCAAAATTGATCCATTTTATGTGTGTGTTCTTTTTTTCTGCATTATGGGTTTTTTTAAATTTCTTCTTGAATTTCATATGGAATAACTCTTATTAAACTTTTTTATGAGTTTGTTGATTATTTCCTGTGGTTGTGTTGAGCCTAATAATGAACACAACAAGCACACTATTAATTTCTGTCTCCATGTTCTCTATTTCTAGTGTTTCCTTTTGACTCTCACAGTTTTAATTTGTTAGATGAAATTCCAGATCTCTTCATGCAAGTTGTTCACCTTTTTCATCTATAAATTTGAACATATTAATGATACATATTTTAAATATCCTTATCAAAGCTTGAACATCTGGGTCATTTTTGTCTAGTTCTATTGACTGCTTTATCTCTTCCATATGGATTGTTTTGTGTTTGCTTTTTTATGTGTCTATTAATTTTTGCTCACATGCTAGAAAATGTATGTAGAACTACAGTGACTAAGGAAAATAGCCTTTTAGATCTAGAAATGAACAAACATCTTCTTCATGAGTGGGAGTATTTGAGTTAATCTAGTCAGGAATTAAGCTAGGTTTGTCTTTTGTTGTTGTTATGAACACCCTTATAACACCACAGTATTCAAATTCCTCTAGTTATACCTTGGAATTAGTGTGAAGACGGCCCCACCTCTCCCTGCATGAGAGGGTTTTACTCCATGTTCCACCATGAACTATTGCCCTTCCTTCTGTCTGTGTCTGTGCATCAGAAGTATAACCCATGCACTGATAATATTATGTCTAGATTTTTTAAAAATAATTTATTTTATTTATTCTGTAATCTATTGAGATAGGAGTGCAGGTCGAGCATCCCTGATTCGAAAATCTGAAATCTGAAATACTCCAAAATCTGAAATTTTTTGAGTACTGCCATAATGCTACAAGTGGAAAATTCTAAACCTGACCTGTGATAATTTGCAGTCAAAATACAGTGCACCACACTGTCTTTATTCAGCAGCCTCAAGGAAAAAAGAAAAGACTATCAAACTATCAGCCCCTACCTTTGGCTGTGATATATCTTTTCTGAATATGCCCAGATTTGCCCACATGAGCACACCAAAAAAATAGCAAAACTGTAAGTGGGCAGGTCTCACACTCTAAGGGCAATTTCCCCATAATGCCCCACATAAGGTCAAGAGTTACATATGTTAGTCACTATATACATATATATATATATATATATATATATATTGCTTATTCTCTCCTCTGTGGTATAAAGATATTATTAAAAAATGTCAATAAGGTCTATAGATACCCCTATGGGAATAGTGACAAGACAAAGAGAAAGCATTTGTGTTTATCTATAGAACAGAAAGTCAAGCTCTTGGAGAAACTGGACAGTGGTGTAAGTGGTAAATGTTTTACAAAAGAGCATGGTGTTGTAATTACTACCCTATATGACCTGAAGAAACAGAAATGTAAACTGTTGAAGTTCTATCCTGAAAGTAATGAACAGAAGATAATGAAAAATAAAACACTGCACAAAGCTAAAATTAAATATCTTCTTGATTGTGCACTGAAAGAGTTGATCTGCTAGCTTTGCAGTGAATACATGCCACTTAATGGTATGGTCACCATCAAAACAAACACAGATCTCTATCAATAAACTGAAAATTGAAGGGAACTGTGTATATTCAGCAGGCTAGCTGCAGAAAGTTAAAAAAAGCTGTGGCATTAATTTTTTAAAGATTTGTAGTGATAAAGCATCTGCTGATAACAAAGTAGTGGAGACATACAGCGATGGATTGGTCAAGGTCATCGGTTGTGAAAATCTGACACCAGAACAAAGCTATAATGCTGATGAAACATCATAGTATTGGCATTATTTTCCCCAAAAGACTTTGACTACAACCGATGAGACAGCACCTACAGAAATTAAGAATGGCAAAAACAGAATAACTGTCCTGGCTTGTGTTAATGAAGCAGACAAGCATAAGTGTAAACATACTGTGATAGACAAAATCTTGTGTCCTCACTATTTGCAAACAGTGAATGTGTTACTAGGCAATTATTATGCCAATAAAAAGGCATAAATCACCACACACGTCTTTTTTGATTGATTTCACAAACATTTCGTACCAGTGGCTGGTGCACATCACAGAGAAGCTGCACTGGATGACCACTACAAAATTATGTTATTCCTTGACAAATATCTGTCCATTCTGCAGCTGAAATTCTCATCAAAAATAATGTTTGTGTCATGTATTTTACCGAAGATGTGACTTTATTAATTCAACCATGTGACTAGGGTATCCTTAGATCCATGAAGAGTAAATATAAAAACACTTTCTTCAACAACATACTAGCAGCAGTGAACAGAGTTATGGGTGCGAAAGGTTTTCAAAAAGAAATTTATCAAGAAGGGTGCCCTACCTGCTGTTTTCAATACTTGGAACACAGTGACTAATGACACCATTGTGCATGCCTGGAACAACCTGTGGCCAGCAACTGTGTTCAGCGATGATGATGAACGAAGTGTTAACTTTGAAGTATTCTGTATGTCAAGCGAGAAAAAATATGATATCGCACTCCTTACATTTATGCATTAATATACCTTTGGATTTTTGTAAGCTGGAAGAAGTGGATATTGAAGAAATTATTAATATTTATAATGAAACTACAATTGTTTATCCATTGACTGATAATGAATTAGCTGAAATGATTCAAAATCAAAGTGAGCATGATGATACCGGAATACTGACAATGAAGATGATGTTGACACTGCACGAAAATTGCTTATAGATACCATGGTGAAAATGTGTTTGGGGGTTATTGAAAGACTCGATCAGGGTGCATTTATAACAGAAGTAGAAATTACGTCATTTTATAAAATCAAAGACAGATTTGTAAGACAAAAAATATTAATGACGCAGATGACTCTGGAGAAAATATTTTAAAAAGCTATCAAGCAGAATGCCTCCTCATCCCTCAAGGATCCACTTCCTGGTCCTTCAATTGCTTTTGATGCTTCTTTTCACCTGAAACATGAAGTATATTATTCAGTAATCTTTTAATCAAAACACAACTTTGTAGGTGGAGACTGAAAGCCTTCTGTTTGTTATTGCTCTTGTTTAACTGCTGATACTGGTATTCTGATGATGCTACAGTACTGCTTAGTTACTTTGAATGCATTATTTTTCACTGTATTAATTTTTTTTACTGTTAAGTACTTATGTGTTAATAAATGTAAGAAAAGTATTGCTTATAAGTAACATATATATGAGTCAGGAATGATGATGATGCAGACAACATGGATTGTTCACATGGGTGGGTGAGATGGTAACACATTTGTCTGATTGTTCGGTATACACAAACCTTGTTTTTTTTCTTTATTTCAGCATATTATGGGAGTACAGATGCTTGGGTTACGTATGTTGCCCTTACGCCCCCCAAGTCAGAGCTTCAAGTGTGTCCATCCCCCAGATAATGCACATCCCACTCATTATGTATGCATATATCCATTCCCTTCTCCTCCCTCCCATTTGCCCAACGCCCGATAAATGTTATTCCTAAATGTGCCCTTAGGTGTTGATCAGTGAAACAAATTTGGTGGTGAGTACATGTGGTGCTTATTTTTTCCATTCTTGGGATACTTCACTTAGCAGAATGGGTTCTAGTTCTATCCAGGAAAATATAAGAGGTGCTATATCACCATTGTTTCTTATAGCTGAATAGTACTCCATGGTATACATATACCGCATTTTATTAATCCACTCATGTATTGATGGGCACTTGATTGTTTCCACATCTTTTGGTCAAGAAACATATGAAAAAATGTTCAACATCTTTAATCATCAAGGAAATGCAAATCAAAACCACAATGAGATGTCACTTATCTCCAGTGAGAATGGCCTTTATCAAAAAGTCACAAAACAATAAATGCTGGTGTGGGCGAGGAGAGATAGGAACATTGACCATCTATCTACACAAACCTTGTTTTATGTTTAAAATTGTTAAAAAATATATAAAATTACCTTCAAGCTCTGTGTACAAAATGTATATGAAACTTAAATGAATTGTGTGTTTAGATTTATGTTCCGTCCCCAAGATATCTCATTATATATGTGAAAATATTTCAAACATCTGAAAAAATCCAAAATCCAAAACACTTCTGGTCTTAATCATTTTGGATTAGTGATACTCAAGCTGTATTAAAGTCACATCTGTTAATTAGGATGGCTACTTTCAAATAAATAAATGAATAAATATCAAATATTGACAAGGTCATGGAAAACTTGGAACCCTTGCTCATTGTTAGTGGGAAGGTAAAACAATTCAGCCACTATGGGAACAGTATGAAAGTTTCTCAAAAAAAATATAAAAATAGCACTATCATGTGATCCAACAATCCTACTTCTGGGTATATATCCAAAACAATTGAAATTGAGATCTGCACTCCCATGTTCATTGCAGTATTATTATCTCAGCACTTTTTCTCCACTGCTCTAATACTCCAAGGATTCTAATTCTGTACTTCAGAGTGTTTTGACTTAGGTCTTTGACTTTTCATTTCATGCTGTTCTAATATTTGCTCAATGTCTTAATGATGAACTTCTTCATGTTATGAGGTTTATAAGACTCCAATTTTCTCCCTCCAGTTCCACATGTGTTCTCCTGGTTTATCTGTCACTTTTAGCAGGGTTATACCTAATTTGCATTCTCTATGTGGACCAGTAATCACTAAATGTTCCCAGATGAGAGGTAGTGTAGAACTTCAAAGTTAATCTACCACTGTCTCCAGGACTTTCTTTTCTGGTCTATTTATTCATTTGTTAAGCCCTCTGGCTCTATGAACTTTTGTTCTCCAAGTGCCAGCATGATAATACTTTACAGCCTAACTCTAGCTTTCTATGCAGTGCAATTTAGCAAATGTCTTTTGAGGTTAAAAAAAAGTCATGTTATTTGAGGTTTCTGAATCTCTCAATTATTCCATCTCCATGCAACTGCTGAGAGGTGTGCTGCTTTCTCTTTTCCCATCACTAGACCTCAGCCTGTGCCAAGCTCTGATCCTAAAATAGCCTCCTGAATTAGAAAACATCCACTGAGAAAATTACTAACTGACATTCTTAGATGACCAATTGAGGTAGATTCCTGGCAAATAATTGAAAAGTTGATGATAGTTATAGTTATGCCTAATCTTCAAATAATTATTATAAATTATTATCAATTACATAAATTATTATAAATTATAAAGAAAAAGACATATAAAATATGAGCAAAGGGTCTATGCTTCAATTTTCAGAGTTAAAAATCCAAATCTATAAAAAAGTACTAAAATTCACTAATATTGAGGTAAAATATTAAATTTTCAGTGAAGTAACAAACCCATAAGACTGATTTTAAATATAAATAACTATAGACCTTTTACTGTGGAGTCTACGATAAAAGGATTACAATTAGATATTTGGTGGAAACACCAAGTTTACTGCTTTTTGAAAATCAATTTGGCAAGTTCTTTCAAAACCCAAATACACAAAGCCTTTGATCCAGAAATGACACTTTTCAGAAATTATACACACACACACACACATGAAAAACTCAAAAAAATTACAGTATATAAAAGGATGGGTACAAAGATATTTACTGCATAAAAAATGCACTGACATAAAAGTAGCCAACATTTTATACACTCATTACAGGGTGATGGATGAATAAAGTGTGCACTATGCATAACAGTAGAATATCATATAGTCATTGCAAAAAATTAATTAAATCAACATCGATTGTATACTATCAATTGGAGTACTATTCAGTTTTAAGAAATAATGGTAACATAGCACCTTTTGTATTCTCTTGGATTTTTAATAATTTTTACAAAGTATTTTGGATGGAGTGAAAAAAGTGTGATGTAATAACTTGCATCTAACAGCTTATTTAAAACAGAAATTAACAAGCTCTGTTTGAATGTGTGTTTCATTATTATGGATTGAACTATGTTTCCCCAAAATTCATATGTTGAAGTTTTAATCCCCAATAAGACTGTATTTGGAGGTACTGTTTTAAAAGAGATAATTAAGGTCAAATGAAATCATAAAGGTAGGGCCCTCCTCCATTATGAGCGGTATGCTTATAAGAAGAGAAGGAGACCCCAGGGATTCATATACATGTAGAAAAAGCCAGAGAAGAACACGGCAAGAAGGCAGCCTCCTGAAGTCAAAGAAAAAGTACTGAGGAGAAAATAACTGTTGACACCTTAATCTTCGAATCGCAGTCTCCAGACTTTTGAGAAATAAATTTATGTTGTTTACAGTCATGTAGTCTGTGGTATTTTGTTATGACAACAGTAGCATACTAATATACACACATGCATATCCACCTGTATGAAAAAGTCTATATTCATAAAAAATGTGGAATATAAAATCTAGGTTATTAACCTGGAGTGACTTACAGCATTTTAGGGTTAATAGTCTGATATGGATAAGACAGAGAATTGAAGGTAGCTATATAAAAAGAAATTTAAGTCTACAATAAAATGTACAATCATATTTACATAAAATTATGTGTAAATTATATGTATTTCTTATATTCTGTCATATGTGAGAAAATCAAATATTTTTATGTGTACACATATATGTATTTATATATGTATTCATATGTATTCTTTATTGAGATATAAATAATTCTAGATATTAAAGAATCTATAAGAATCATAGAATACCATACAAAAAAGTGTTACTACCATACTAGCTTTTAAGTTTTGTCTGATTTTTGAAATCTTCCTGTGAATGATTTGTGGCTGCAAATATGTAATTTATATTATTATCAGGATCCTTATGTGTAGTGTAAGGATGTCTAGTATATAATAAACATCCTGTGAATCATTTTTTAAATTTAGTAAACAACTGAGCAAATAAATAAATGAATAAATGAATAAGAATGGTATATTAATAATTATTAGTACAGTTACTATTCCTTTATTTATTTATAAAAAGACCCCTCTCATTAACTATAGATTCTAATTTAAATTTCTTGTCTTACATGGCTTTTTAGAATCCGACCTCAACGTGTTCTTCTAGCCATATTTTCCTTTCTTACTTCATGTGAATGTTAAGAAGGAAAAACACATCTTTAACATATTTATTACTATTATTATTTTTTTTATCCCCTAGTACCGTATCTATGCAATGTAGCAGTGTGGTTTAGAGAACAATATCAGGTATTTCCCTGAGTTAAAATCCTGGATCTACCATGTAGTAGCTTAATTACTAAGGACAAGCCATTTAACCCCAGGCCTCTGCTGTGTTATTTTACAAATAAGAGCAAAGTAGTGTATGCCCTTAATAATTTCAGAAATATTAACAATGGCAATGAATAAAAAGTGCTTGCAGTAATACCTGCCACATTGTACACACTTGCTGTATTTATTATTTATCTCATTTTAGTAACCTATTTCCATATTTCCCTTTTCATTGCATTTATGATTCTCTTTCAGTGAAACAATTTTTCATCTTTCAGATGAAACAATTTCATAGTATCTTTCAGTGACATTTTTGGAAGTTTTCTTTGTTTTTCTAAAACCTAGTCTTGATTTTGTATAATTATTTCATACATAGCATAAATATTCATATTTTATTTCTTTAAAATATACATGTATCTCATCTCATTCAGGTAGTCAGGAAGCAACTGGAGGTCAAGGACAGATAGCGTATTCTACACATTGTCCTGCCAATCATCACATAGAAATCTGTTCCTTCCACCCACCAAGCATTTCTAAAAATATGAATGTTTATTTATTTATTTTTGGCCTGTGGAGAATCTCTTGAGATGTAGTATGTTAATCAATGAGAAAAATAAATGATAAATAATAGCTATATCTATTTACTTCAGTAATAATTATTATAAATGTAGTAGAAAATAGACAAGAGAGTTGGATTATTTCATTGAATTGTTTCTAAGGCATTAGTATTATATCTCAGAGCATACCTACTTGGATACTGACAATTTTTTTAAAAAAAGTTAAAGGCATATAGAGAATTGGTATATATTTTCCTGCCAAAGCAGTTATAATGAAAAATTATATTCATAGTTAGGGAGCAATATAGGATTTTATCTATCTGTTGATTTACTATTAATTTCCACATTTTGATAAGATATGAGCATTTCTATTAATGTATTTTGAATTTTGCATTACAGTGGAAAGATGAATCTATTACTAAACAAGAGGTCAACATTTTTAAAATTTTTTTTATTTCAGAATATTATGGGGATATAAATATTTTAATTACATGATTTGCTTTTGTGAAGTTTGAGTCAAAGTTGTATGTGTGCCCATCACCAAGATAGTGGGCATTGTAGCCATTATATGTGAATTTACCCATCCCCTCACCCTCTCCCACCTGCTTGATTTCCACTGAGTTTTACTACTAAATGTGCACATGGGTTCCAATTTAATAGTGAGTATATGTGGTATGTGTTTTACCATTCTTGCAATACTACACTTAGAAGAATGGTGTCCAATTCCATCGAGGTTGTTACAAAAGATATTAGTTCACTATTTTTATGGCTGAGTAGTACTCCATAGTATACATAGCACATTTTATTAAACCACTCATAGATTGATGGGCACTTGAGTTGTTTCCACATCTTTGCAGTTGTGAATTGTGCTGTTATAAACATTCAAGTGCAAGTGTGTTTTTGACAAAATGATTGTTTTTTCCTTTGGTTGAATACTCAATCATAGGATTGCTGGATCAAATGGTGGATCTATTTTTAATTCTTTGAGGTATCTCCATACCACTTTCCATAGATGTTGTACCACTTTGTAGTCCCATGAACTGTGTATAAGCATTCCCTTCTATTCACATCCATTCCAGCATCTTTTGTTTTGAGACTTTTTGTTAAAATTCATTCTCACTGGAGTTAGGTCATATTTCATTCCAGTTTTGATTTGCATTTTCCTGATGAATTCAGTTGCTGAACATTTTTCATATGTTTATTGGTCATTAGTCTACCGTCTTTTAAAAAGCTTCTGTTCATGCCTTTGCTCATTTTTTTATGGGGTCATTTGATTATTTCTTGATGATTTGTTTAAGTTCTTTGTAGATTCTGGTTATCGTCCCTTTATTGGATGTATAACATGTAAATATTTTCTCCCATTATGTAGGCTGTTTATTAACTCTATTGACTGTTTACTTGGCTGTGCAGAGCCATTCAATGTAATCAAGTATCATTTGTTAATATTTGTTGTTGCTGTGATTACTTTTGGAGTCTTCTTCATAAATTCCCTAGACTGATAACTCTAAGAGTTTTTCCAACAATTTATTCTATAATTCTCATATTTTTATGTCTTAGGTTTAAGACTGTTATCCACCATGAATTAATTTTTGTGAGGTGCAGATCCTGTTTCATTTTCTACATGTGTCTATCCAATTTTCCCAGCACCGTTTATTGAATAGGGATTCTTTTCCCCATTTTATGTTTTTGCCTGCTTAGTCAAAAATCAGATGGCAAGATGAGGATGTTTTATATCTGGCATCTCTGTTCTAATTCATTAGTTTATGTCTCTGTTTTTGTGCCAGTACCATGCTGTTTCGGTTACTATAGTCTTGTAGTATAGCTTCATGTCTGGTAAAGTGATGCCTCCCAATTTGTTCTTATTACTTAAGGTTGCTGTGGCTATTCAGGGTCCTTTCTAGTCCCATAGGAAGCAAAAAACCATTTTTCCTAAATCTGTAAAAAATGACATTGGTATTTTAATGGACATTGCATTGTATCTGTACATCACTGTGGGTAGTATAGACATTTTAACAACATTGACTCTGCTGATCAACATGCCGATGAGCATGATATGCTTTTCCATCTGTTTACATCTTCTGAAATTTTCTTCCTCAGTGTTTCATAGTTTTGCCTGTAGAGTCTTTCATCTCCTTAAATAAATATATTCCTAGGTATTTTATTTTTTGTTGCTCTTCTGAAAGGTATTGAGTCTGATGTGATTCTCAACTTTGACTGTTTTTGGCATACAAGAATGCTCCTTATTTGTGTACATTGATGTTGAAACCTGAAACTTTGCTAAATTTGTTTATAAATTTCAGGATTATCTTGGCAGAATCTTTGACATTTTCTAGCTATAAGATCATATTGGCAGCAAAAATTGATAGTTTGACCTCTTCTTTCCCCATTTGGATACCCTTGATTTCCTTCTCAGGCCTGATTGCTCTGGCTAGGACTTCCAGCACTATGCTGAACAGAAGTGGTGATAGTGGGCAATCTTGTTTGGTTCCAGTTGTAAGCAGAAATGCTTTCAAATTTTCTCAGTTTGATTTTGGCTGTGGGTTTGTCATATGTGGCTTTTATCATTTTAGGTAAGTCACATCTGGCTATTTTGTTAAGCATTCTTATCATAAAAGGGTGCTGGATTTTGTCAAATGCTTTTTCTGTGTCTATTGAGAGGATCATGTGGTTGTTGTTTTTGCTTCTACTTATGTGGTGAATTTTTTTATCAATTTGCATATATTGAACCATTCTGACATCTCTTTTATGAAGCCTGCTTGGTCATGGTGGATTATTGTTTTTGATGTGCAGCTGAAGTCAGTTTACCAGGCTTATACTGAGAGTTTTTGCTTCTATATTCCTAAGGGATATTGTCTGTATTTTTGTTGTTGTTGTTGTTTAATCTTTCCTGGATTTGATATCAAAGTGATATCGGCTTCATAGGATGAGTTTCGGAGGATTCCTTCCTTCTCAATATTATGAAATAATTTCTGCCTTGTAGGTACCAATTCTTTTTTGAAGGTCTGGTAAAATTTGTGTGTGAAAGCATCGGGTATATGACTTCTTATTTTTCTTTCTTTCTTTTGGTTGGAAGATTTTTTTATTGCTGCTTTAATTTTGATATTTGATATTGGTCTCTTCAGGAATTCCCTTTATTCCTGATTGAGCCTAGAGAGGCTGTGTGTTTCCAAGCATTTGTTCTATTTCTCCACATTTTCTAGTTTATGTGCATAGAGATTTTTATGATATTCTGAGATGATATTTTTCTATTTCCATGGTGTCAGTTGTGATTTCTCCTTTTTCATTTTTGATTGAGCTTTTTAGAGTCATTCCTTTTCTGTCTCAGGTTAATCTAGTGACTGGCTTGTCAATTATGCTTATCTTCTCAAAGAACCAATTTTTTGTTTTATTAATCATCTGTATAATTATTTTATTACTGATTTCATTTGGCTTTTCTATGATCTTGGTTATTTCTTTTCTTTTGTTGGATCTGGGATTGCTCTTCCTTATCCAGGTGTTTGAGATGAATCATTAAATGTTGATTTGTGTTATTTTTTTTTTTTGTTGTAGGCACTTAGGACTATGAATTTTCCTCTCAGGACTACTTTAACTTTATCACCCAGATTGTGATAACTTGTGTCTCCTTTATCATTTAGTTTGAAGAATCTTTTGATTTCCTTCTAATTTTCCTCCTTGAGCCAGCTATCATTCAGCAGTAGGTTTAGTTTCCATCACTTTGTATGTAGATGAGTGTTTCTGTCAGAGTTGAGTTCTAATTTTATTCCACTGTGCTCTCAGAAGATACATGTTATAATTTCTATCTTTTTAAAATGTGTTGAGACATATTTTGTGGCCTAAGATGTCAATCTATCTTAAAGAATGTTACATGAGCTGATGAGAAGAACATATATTCAGTGGTTATTTATTACAACGTTTTGAAGATGTCTATTAGGCCTATTTGTTTTAGAGTTCTGCTTAGTGCCATTGTTTCTTTGTTTACTTTCTGTGTGGAGTATTTGTTCCATTCTTCCAATGGGATATTGAAGTCCCTGGTTATTCGGAGACTGCTGTTGATTATCATTTTGTTTAGATCAAGTAGGATTTGCTTTATGAATCTGGGCACTCCCATGTTATGTGGGTAAATATTTAGAACTGATATGTCTTCTTGCTGAATTTTTCCCTTCACCATTATATAATGTCCATCTTTGTCTTTCTTTCCTTTTGATGACATGACATCTGTGTTATCTTATATGGTAATGGCTACACCAAATTTCTTTTGGTTTCCATTTGCATGGAATGTTGTTTTTCATCCCTCATCTAGAGTCTGAATGAGTTTTTGTGGGTCAGATAAATTTCCCAAAGAAAACAGATATTTAGCTTTTTTTTTTTAATCTACTCAATCAGCCTATGTCTCTTTAGTGGAAAGTTCAAGCTATTTACATTTATTGAAAGAATTCATAAATTGGATGGATTTCTGTTCATTTTACCTTTTGAGCCATTGTGGTATCTGGGCTCCAACCTTTAGCTTTTGAGTTATTTTACACTGGAGGTGTGTGTATTGTGTTGATCCATGTATAATGCAGTTCTGAGTGCTTCTTGTAGGGTAGGTCTGGTCTTCCCTCAGTGTTTGCTAGTCTGGGAAGGTCTTCATTTTTCCCTCATATAAGAAACTTAGTTTTGCAGTATACAGAATTCTAGGCTGGCTGTTATTCTGTTTCAGAAGACCAAGAATGGGTCCCCAATCCCTTCTGGTTTATAAAGTCTCAGTTGAGAAGTCTGTAGTTAGTCTGATAGGTTTTCCTTTGTAAGTTACCTGAGTTTTTTCACCTTGCTGCTTGTAGAAGTGCCTTTTGATATTTATTTTGGCAAGTCTAATGACTATGTGTGGTGGTGATTGCCTCTTTGTGATGAATCTTCCAGGAGTCCTTTGAGTTTCTTGGATCTGGATATCTAGATTTCTAGCAAGGTCATGGAAATTTCCCTGGTTTATCCCTTCAACTGGATTTCCCAACTCTTGTGTTTTTTCTTCGTTACCTTCAAGGATGCTTATGATTCTTATGTTTGGGCTCTTTACATAATCCCACATTTCTTTTAGACTTTGTTCATGCCTCCTGTTTCTCTTTTCTTTCTCTTTTACTGACTTATTTAGCTCAAAAGTGCTGTCTTCAAGCTCTGAGACTCTTTCTTCTGCCTGATCTATCTTATTCTTAAGGCTTTCCACTGTGTCTTGTAAATCCTTGAATAAATTTTTCATTCCTAAAACTTCTGTTTGGTTTTTCTTTAATAATTCTGTTTCTTTACAGAATTTTTCATCTATTCCCTGCATTTTTTTTTTGTGGTTTCTTTATGTTAAATTTCTATTTTCTCTTGTATTGCATTGAGCTTTCTTACAACCCATAGTCAAAATTCTTCATCTGTTATTTATTTTGATCTTTTAATTTTGATTGGGGAGGTATTATTTTCTTCCTGGTGTATTATTTCACTTTGATTTTTTGTATTTCCAGAGTTCTTTTGCTGGTTCCTTCTCATCAGACTTCTCATTTGAGAGGTGAGGATGCTAGTTCTGTCTTATAGCCTGTCCCTGAGCCCTTAAGATCGGTCCCTGACCATGCAGGAAGAAGAGTGCTCATCTGTGTTGCCTTTGGGGAGCTTTGGCAGGTTTAATGAACCCCTCAGTTTATATCACTGCAGTGGTTCTGCTCTCTGTGGTGAGCTCAGTGGAGGATGCATCCCCATTGTAGAGAAGCAGGTTTTTCAGCACCAAGCACTCTCACAGTTATTAAGGGGAGAAGGGCTGTGGTCTCCCTGTACTGCTTTTGTGTCCCTGGGGCACCAAGTCCTGCCGGCTCATTCAAATTGCCAGCAACCCCACGAAATACCACTGCAGGGTGGCACTTAGTGGTGAACTCAGCCAGGAACATGTCCCCGCTGCAGAGAAAAAGGCTTCTAAGCATAGAGTACCCTTGCAGTTGCAATGGGTGAATAGGGGCCATGGCTACAAGCCAATTTAAGCCAAAATTACTTTCTGTGGTGCCAGGAATGAAGGAGGTGCACATGAGGAGGCATATAGGTGTAAGAATCGTGGCCCTCTGGTCTTCTGTGTTACTCTCCTAGGAGGTGAGAGTTCTGTGTCCTGCTGCTCACCAGAGTCACCCACATGGGGAAGGGGAGCCCCTTTACCTTTTCACTGGGATCAAGGCCTTTCTGGATTTGGTCCATGCTGCTGTCCTCTCTTCTCTCTCTTCCATTTTCTCAGTTTCACAGACCTTCTTGGTGGGGTTCCCAGATGCCTCTGCTGTCTCTCCCTCTGATCCACATCTGAGCTGCAATTGTTCTCCGCTCCTTCTTCCCTTCAGCCAGGACAGTCTGACAAGGTATTTCCCCAGTTATTCATTTTGGTTTTTACCCAACATTTTTCAATAATAAAATATATCAGACATTTCTATTAGAATACAGCCATGTTTCTAAGATATAACATGATTTGTTTTAACACATTGAGATCATCAGATTAGTCACAAGAAACAGCCAATTCTGTCAACAATTCTATTGCATTTCATGTCTGTTTGCTTCTGAAAAAAAGAAGTAAATAGTTCCATAACAGCTAAATATACTTTAAAATGACTTTTCAGATTTCCTTTCCAGTGTGAAGAAAAATAATATTTCTTCAACAGAGAATATCCTGGCAAGCAAAAATATTGCTTATATGGTAAAAGCCTATGAAATATTGCAACTACCCTGCTGTGAACATCAATATTTAATTTTTCTCATATGTTTTTGTTATGACTAAGTGTCTAAGAAACACAATACATCAAGAGCCATTGTATTAAAAAATAGATAGAGAACTCAGTGAATTAAATAGCAAAAGATACAGAGCTTTGGTTTCATTTCCAACTACATTGATTTCAATTATTACTTGGTGATTTTTCTTTCTCATCATTTGTAAATGTAGATAATTAAAGACATAAATTATTTTATTCACATATAGTTAAACAGAAGTGGAATATATTAAATAGTTCAACAGTTGTGGCAAATATTAAGTGTTTTATGTCATATATACTTTGGAACACTGAACAAAATGGAATTATCATATATATCATTGGGTTATTTTTGGCAATTTATCTATTTTGTGCTTAATTATTTCCAATAAATTTAGTTCATTACAGTAGATTATAAATAATATCACCTTTAAAAATGAATAAATGAAATGCAACCATTCATAGGTTTTCAGAAATGTAAGCAAATGTATCATTTTGATATACAAAGTTTCAGCAATACCTTACTACCTAAAGAAATACAGAATCTATTGTGCTAATTTTTCTGACTGTTTTAAATAGTGAATCATCAAAAATTACAGGCTCATAAACAAGAAGGGTTATGCATAAAATAGGCAAATTTTTATTTCTTTTGTCAGTGTTATTAATACATAATATTCAATTTATCTTTCTTTTAGAATTTTAAAACATTTTATTTGTAAAAGTTGTTTTTAACATTTATTTTATTTAAAAAGCAGTTATTAATTTCAACATTTGGTTTTATGATAAAAGCAGTTGTTTCATTGTTACTTCAGAATAAAAATACAAAATTTTAGAGACAAAATAAGATGAGAGGGAGAAAAAAATGATTTTCTCTTTTCTTACATTTTTTAAATTGCTTGAGAATTTTTATTCCTGTTTGCCTTTATATTATATTAGCTTTTTATTTATACAATTTACTTTATTAATTTTGTGATTATCTGAAAAAATATATATTACTTTGATTCATTGCAATTGGCCATAAATTACTTATTTGCCATCTAATAAACAATGTAAAAACCTCCCAAGTTCAATATTTTAGTTACCTGATAACATTTGACTATTTAAAACTCTGTTAATCTTTGTGCAATAGGCATATAATACAATACCATTTTTACTGTTTCACCAATCTATATTGTTTTGCCCTTATGCATACATTAACTTCTTCATCAAATTTTTATGCCTTCTTGTAGTTTCATATTCCATATGGATTATTTCTTAGTATTTATTATGTACTATTTATAATACAAAATGCTGGTAATAAATGATTTCATCATTTGTATGTCCAAAAATCATATTATTTTTGTTTTCATTCTGAAGAATATTTTTACTCATTTTAGAATTCTGGATTGGTATTTAAAAAAATTAGCATTTTAGATATCCTATTGTCATTCAGTTTTCATAACTTCTGAGAGTCATATCTCCATTTTGTCATTGCCCTTTTGAAAACATATATCTCTTTACCTAAACATCCTTAAGGATTTGTTTGTTTCTTTTTTCTTTGCTTTTTTTTCTACATGAAATTTGATGAGCTTAAGTGTCTAGGTTCAAATTTTCATCAATTTGTCAATTTTGGAAAATTATAAGACATTATTCCTTCAAATATTGCTACTGTCCTACTGTTTATGCTATCCATTGTGGACTAAATTTGCCATGTATCATGAATTTTCGACTGTGTTCCATATGGCTTTTACAGTGGTGTCTTTCATATACATGTATCATGCAATCACTATCAAAATCAGCTTGTAAAATATTCATATCACCCCCCAAATCTCATTTTGTCTTTAGTAGAATAACTCTCCATCTACCCACACCTTCAGAAACCACTATTCCATTTTCTTTCTTGTTATTTTGGTTTCACAAATTGTCATTAAAAAACCATGTTGTTTCTATCCTTTTGAGGGCAACTTCTTTCACTTAGCATTATGCAATAGAGCTTAACCCATGTTCTTGCCTTTGCCCTTTGTTTTGCATTTATTCATTTCCTTTTTTTTCTTGAGTAGTATTTTATTGTATGAGTGTACCATCGTGTGTTTATCCAATCACCAGTTGAAAAGAATTTCATTTGTGGTGATTATAAGTAATCTAATATAAATATATATGTACACATTTTTTGTGAACATAAATTTTAATTTTACTTTGGTAAATAATTAGAATTGATTGGTCAAATAATATCTGTATGTTAAAATTATGAAAAACTGAAAGACTGCTAGTTGCAATAGAGAATTCTTAACGTATTATAAAGTAAAGTTATTCCGGTAGACATTAAGAACACTGTGATTGATGTCTTATTCTCTTTTGAAGTAATAAGTAATGTCATTATATTATTTTTTACCTATAGCCTAAAATATAAGCTCAACAAAGGCAGATATTTTTATCTTGAGTCCTGAATTATCTTCAGTATCTAGAAAACAGTACATGATTAGAAATAGTAAATGACTACAGATAAACTCTTTCCCAGATGAGCAAATCCTGAGGAAATTTATTACCACTATACTGACCCTACAAGTAATATTCAAGTGACTCCTAAACTTGAAACCAAAGTATGACATTTATCATCCTAAAAACAAATGAAAGTATAAAATTCACTGGTAGAGAAATCACACAAAGGAAGAAGGAAAAAGACTCAAAAGGTACCACTACAGAAATTTTTGACACCACAACAAAGAGCAAGAGTAAAAGAAAGGAATAAAAAATATATAAAATAACCAGAACACAATTAACAATATGAGAGGAAGAAAGCCTCACATTTCAATAATACCTTGAATGTAAATGAACTAAATTTTCCGCTTAAAATATATAGAATGTCTGAATAAATTAAAAGAAAAAAAAACTTTATATAACCATATGCTGTTTATAAGAAATTGATTTTACTGATATGGACAAATGTAACCTAAAAGTAAAGGGATGTAAAAAGACATAGCATGCAAATGAAAATAAAAAATGTGTAGGAGTAATTATACTCATATCAGACTTTAATCAAGAACTTAAAAAAAAAACAAAGAAAGTCATTATATAATTATAAAGGAATCAATTAAGAAAGAGGGTGTAATAATTCTAAATATAAACACACACGGAAACACCAAGATTCACGAAGCAAATATTACTAGACCTAAAGAGGGAGATAGAGTGCAATTAAATAATAGTGGTGGACTTCAACATCTCACTCTCAGCATTAGACAAATCATCCAGACATAATATTAACAAAGAAACATTTGATTTAACTAGACTTTATACCAAATAGACCAATAGACATTTACAGATCATTCTTTATAACAAAGGGAGAATATGCATTGTTTTCATCAGCATAGGAAACATTTTCCAGAATAGATCATATGTGACCACAAAACAAGTCTCAACCAATTTTAAAAAATCAAAATCATATCAAATATAATCTTTAACAACAATGGAAAAATAACCTAGAAATCAATACCAAGAGTAACTTTGGAAACTACCTAAATACATGGAAATTAAACAACATTCTTCTGAATGACTACTGGGTCAATGAAGAAATTCAGATGGAAATTAAAATATATTTATGAAACAAATGAAAATGGAAGCACAACATAATAAAACCTGTGGGACACAACAAAAGATGTGCTAACAGCAAAGTTTATGGTAATAAATTAATCAACATAGGTGTTTGTCAATGAATGAATACACACAATGGGATATTATCCAACCATAAGAAAGAATGAAATCCTGTCATTTGCAACAGCATGGATGGAACTGGAAGAAATTAAGTTAAATAAAAGAAGCAAAGAAAGACAATCTTAACACATTGTCGTTCATACGTGGGAGCCAAAAATTAAAACAAATGAGATAATGACAACACAACATAGAATTATGGTTAGTAGAGGCTGAGAAGGGTCGTGGGTAAGGGAGGATAAAGTGGGGATAATGTGTGAAAAAATATAGTTAGATATAATGAATAAAATCCAGTATTTGGTAACACAACAAGGTGAGCATAATCAATAATAAGTAATCTTATATTTTAAAATAACTAAAAGAGTGGAATTTGAATGTTCCTAACACCAAAAAATAATGATAAATTCCTGAGGTGATAGATATGCCTAATTTTTCCAGTTAGATTATTACACATTGTATTCCTGTATCAAAATATTGTATACACTCCCAAAGTGTATACAGCTATATGTACTCATAATAATTAAAAGTAAATTAAAAAAGAAAAAAATGGTAGAAAGGCTACAAATTAACAATCTAATAATGTTCCTCAAGGAACTAAAAAAGCATGAACAAACCAAACCCTAAATTAACAGAAGAAAAGTAATATTAAAGATTAGCTGAACCAAACAAAGTGGATACTAAAATAAAATACAGAAGATCAATGAAGCAAAAAGTTGGTTTTCTGAAACAATACACAAAATTGATAAACCACTAGCTAGACTAGCCATAAAAGAAGACAGAAGTCTGAAATAAACTAGATCATATATGAAAAAGGAGACATTACAACTGATACTATAGAAACACAGAAGATCTTAAGAGGCTATTATGAATAACTATACACTGACAAACTGGAAAACCTAGAGGAAATGGAGAAATTCTTGGAACATACAAGGTACCTAGATTGAGTCAGAAAGAAAGAGAAAATCTGAACTGACCAATACTGAATAGCAAGATTGATTCAATAATAAAACATCTACCAACAAAGAAAAGCCCAGGACGAGATAGATTCACAGCCAAATTCTCCCAAATCCAAAAAGAAGAACTAATACCATCACACCTGAAACTATTCCAAAAACTTGAAGAGGAGGCAATTCTCCCTAACTCATTCTATGAAGACAGTATCACCCTGATAACATTAATAAAATCAGAAAAAGACAAAATGAAAAACAGAAAGAAAGAAAACTGTAGGCCAATATCTCTGATGAATGTACATGTAAAATTGTTCAACAAAATATTAGGAAAGTAAATCCAACAGCACATCAAACAGATAATATAATATGATCAAGTGGTGTGCATACCAGGAATGCAAGGATGGATCAACATATGCAAATCAATAAACATGATGCATCACATCAACTAATTGAAGGGTTAAAACCATATGATCATCTAAATAAAAAGACAAAAATCATTTGATGAAATTGAACATTCCTTAATGATAAAAACACACAAAATCTAAGCATAGAAGGAACATACCTCAGAATAATAAAGCCCTTATGCGACAAACCCACAGATAATATCATATTCAATGAAGATGTAGGGAAGACTCTTTCAGACATTGGCCTAGCAAAGAATTTACAAAGAAGATCCCGAAAGCAATCATACCAGCTACAAAAATAAATAAATGGGACCTGATCAAATTAAAAAGCTTTTGTACAGCCAAGGAAACTATCACAAGAGCAAATATAGATTCTACAGAAGGGGAGAAAACATTGGCTCTCTACACATCTGAAAAAGGGCTGATATCAAGAATCTATCTAGAACTCAAAAAGACCAACAAGAAAAAAATCAAACAATCCCATCAACAAATGGCAAAGGACATGAACAGAAACTTTTCAAAAGAAGATAGAATAATGTCCAGCAAACATATAAAAACATGCTCAACATCTCTAATCATTAGGGAAATGCAAATCAAAATCACAATGAGATATCACCCAACTCCAATAAGATTGGCCTTTATCCAAAAATCCCAAAGCAACAAACACTGGCGAGGATGTGGAGAGATAGGAACACTGTTACACTGCTGTTGGGACTGTAAATTGGTGCGACCTTTTTTGGAAAAGTATTTGGAGATACCTAAAGAGCTACAAGTGGAACTACCATTTGGTCCAGCAATACCACTATTAGGCATCTACCCAAAGGAACAAAAGTTATTCCATAATAAAGACATCTGCACTCGAATGTTTATGGCAGCACAATTCGCTATAGCAAGGATGTGGAAATAATCCAAGTGCCTGTCAATCCGTGAGTGGATTAATAAGATATGGTATATGTATACAATGGAATATTACTCAATTATAAGAAACGATGCTGATTTAGCACCTCTTATATTTTCCTGGATGGAGCTTGAGCCCATTATCCAAAGTGAGGTATCACAAGAACAGAATAATAGGCACAACATGTACTCGTCATCAAACTGGCACTGACTGATCAACACTAAGGTGCTCACACAGTGGCAATATTCTTTGGGGGTAGGGGGATTGGGGAGTAAACTCACAACTAATGGATGTGGTGAGCATTGCAGGGGGGCAGGACATGTCTCAAATCATGATTGCGATGTGGCAAATTCATAACATGTGACCAAAATGTTTGTACCCCCATAATTACACAAAATAAAAAAATTAAAAAAAAAATTCAAAGGAGAAATGTTAAAAGTCTTTCCTCTAAGAATGGGAATAGGAAAAATGTGTCCATTTCACCATTTCTATTCAACATATTAGCGGATTCTTGGAAGACCTACTCCGAGCAATCAGGCAAGATAAAGAAATATAAGGCATCCAAATGTCTTTCTATGCTGATGATATGATTTTCTGTCTAGAAAAACTTTAAAACTACTCCCAAAATGCCTATATTTAATAAATGTAAAAGGTTCCAAAATCAATGCACAAAAATCAGTAGTATTTCTATACATCAGAAATGATCTAACCAAGAAAGAAATCAGCAACCCCATTTACAATAGGTGAAAAAAAAAACGCAAAACAAATAAATCTAGGAACAAATTTAACCAAGAATGTGCAATATCTCTACAAGGAAAACTATAAAACACTGTTGATGGAAATTGAACATGACACAAATATATGGAAAAACACGGACTGAATATTACTAAAATGACCAGATTATGCAAAGTAATATACAGATTCAATGCAATTTCTATCAAACTATCAATGTCATTCTTTATAGAATTAGAAAAAAAAATCCTAAAATTCATATGAAAACAAATAGAGCCCAAATAGCCAAAAACATCCAGAACAAAAAGATAAAGCTGGAGGTATCACACTACCTGACTTCTAAATATATCATGAGGCTACAGTAACCAAAAAAGCATGGTATTGGTTTGTGAGAAAACAACAAAACTAAAAAATAAGTATTTGTAAAATATGTCTATATTGAATATTCTAAAAGGTCATTTCATTTGATGTATATGCGTAATCATACTAACAGCTTAGAAAAATACACCAACGTCAATATGAAATGAACCAAGATCTTTGTCCCAGATGATTTCTGTTTAACTCTGAGGAACCACACTCAGTCCAGCTCTATTCTCTGGGTTTTCTTACCCACAGGCTTCAGACTTAGTGTAGCCAACGTATTCCCTGAAAGGAGATAGGAAAGGGAGGGTGTTGGTCATTAATCTTGTGTCTCCTTCCCCTCAGGTCATCCAGGAATAGCTGGACTTAAAGCCACAGATTCCCAACAGGTGTCCTTTCCACAGACCTGTGTCTCTGGGTTCTGGTGACAAGTCTCTTTTCCTGTCACTTCAGGCCAGGTTTGGCAATGGCTTTCCCTGCTGTTACCAGTGCTCATGTTCTGAACTATCCCTTCTGGTTCCCTTATACGGGCCCATGCTTTTGTGAGGGTCCCCTTTATTAAATTTTCCTCAAATTATCCATTTAGGTAAACCTCTCTATTTTTGTCTGGGGCATTGACAAGAATCAACTGACAAATGCAGAAAGCATATAAAGTAAAAGTTTAACATAAGTATTAGTCAAATAGTTAAATATTGCAAATTAAAGTAATTATTATGTATTATTTCACCTTCGAGTGTTACACATACTTAAAAATTTTATGCTAGCTAGTGTTGCTGCTAAAGCAAGGAAACCTTCTGCTGAGAGGAAGATAAATTATTGAAAGCTCTTTTTTAGTGTACTTTGGTGGTACTAATTAAGATATTTTAATATATGGTAAACAGTGACTCAGAAAATCTACAACCAGTACATAATGCTGATTGTGTTAGAGCAATTAGATAACCATAAGGACATTTATTATACCTTTATGATTTAACCATAAATGTTTGCAAAGTTTTAATTAATCACAATGTTAAGTTAGAAATAAACTAAACAATGTATAGTTAGACATATGGGCTCTATTGATATAATATTATGCAGTTAAGAAACATAATTGTGAGAAGTATTGATCCGCATGCGAATATATTAATAAACTGCTGCAACGTGAAAAATTAAGTTACAAAATGGCACATAAACACACATATAGTATGACAACATTTGTCTAATGAGAATGCAAATAGAATGGTAAAAAGGACTAAAAGACATAGCAGGAGAGTTAAAGAGCAGTTATGCTACAAAAGTGTGACCGGGTAATTTTTCCCCTCATTGGGCTTTTCTGTGTCTATTTTGCTTTTATGTTTTCAGTATTGAACATATGTTAAATTGCAGTTTAAAAAATTCTTCTTAAATGTTCATATTTTTCAATCTAGAATTCTTCTAAGAATTAATCAGGAAGAAATCATAAAAATGTAAAATTGTCTTTCCATTTTTTTAATAAAATAACAGTTGGAAATTAAGTGCCCACAATTAGAGTTTATTAAATATTATATAAATATTTATAAAATTAAAGAAAATATAAATTTTACATTTAGATTATTTGAATTATACAAATGTATGTTAGATACTGTATTTGATCATTTAGAGATAGATTTATAGATGTAGAGAACAAGAGGTAGAGAAACACAAGCCAGAAAGTTTAGCAATACTTGAATAAGTAATACAAAGATTATAGTTAATTTATATATTGTCTGACATACATTCTAAGCTTTTTATAATTAACACATGCTAATTTTATTAAAGAAAATGTTATATAAAATCTTACTGGTTACGTGAAGCACTCAGGATCTATATAGTAAATCAAAAAAATAAGTATGAGAGAGACTTTGACAAACTAGAGTTAGAAATCTAAGCTTGGAATATAACTGAGCTTAAGGTCACTGGTAAAATGGTGAAAAGAGAAATAAAGAATTTAGAAAAAATTAACAGATTTGAGCACAAAACAAGATATTATAGAAAGATTGAGTTGTTATTTGACAGTAGAAAATCCAGGTGTACATTACATGATTAGAAACACATATAAAACGTAGTTCTGTGGAATTGACAAATATTTATGGGCAATAACCAAATCTTGGATAGTTGAACTAAAATCATTTGGCACATCCTGTTAAGTTTCAATTTCTTGCCAGTTAATCTAAGGGAGTTTGTCATCATTTAAAAATTTGTCTTTCAGTATAACATTTCTTAAATATTTAAGCAGTATAAGGGAAGAAGGATCAGACATGCACGTGATATAATTTCATACCTGTGTACTATGAATGATTCAGACAACACCAAGTAGTTATTACAATAAACAAATAAATAAACAGATTGATTAATCAACTAGGTACTGCTAATATTTTTAGTTTACTTTGTCAATGTTAAAATAGCTACAGCATTTTGCTCCCTAAGAGTGAGAGTTTATATCAAAACAATTTCTTAAAGGTCACAGGATTTAAAAATATTTTCACAAATTATAGAATGTCGCTAAAAATTGTTTCAAATTCCTAGGCTATTGTGAAAAAACTTAAGTCCCTCATAGGGAATATTAAGAATATATACCATTTTCAATCTCTTTATTTAATGGAAGTGTCAGTTCAATTGACAGTCTATTTCACAGCACCTCAAAGCCTCTCAAAATCTCCTTCAGTAAAGAATTTATAACCTGGTTTAGGCATTAAAATGTCTTTTTTAACTTGATGTTTGGAAAATCCTATAAGAATTATATTATTTTTAAAAAATAAAAAATCTTCAGTAAAACTTTTTGCTGTACGTTATGCTTAGCCTTACACACCATGAAAAAGCAGCCTTTTTATTTAAGGAAAGTATGAATTTGCAATTGCAATTTATTCCTACTATTATATTTTACTAACCGTGAGACAAAGGAGAATTAATCTCTCACTGTAAAATAAATGGCTAACAGCACAGGCTGGGAATTTTATTATAGATTTTTAAGTGCAAAATTATTTTACTTAATAAAAAATAGAAAGGGTCCTTTGTTGTAGCCTTCTTAAAATGAGTACTATACTATCTGCCTAGAAAAACCATTTACATTTTTTTAAATTGCTGTTTGATGAAACATTTTTTGATATAATGCAGCACAGTTAATATAAAAAGGAATATTTCATAAATCACATTGTGAATCTATTGTAAACTTACTATCGCTTTAGATTAATAACAAAATTTCCCACAAAGTGAATTAAATCAATAATAAATGGTCTATGTACTGTAAGTGTCTTGACATAAATTTAAAGTTATAAATGCTTTATTCTAATGGACAATCGTCCTTAGAGTGAATGATGAGAAGTTTCAATGTATTAGTGATATTTCTGTAATCTAAAAGTGGTTTAAAAACTCAAATTGTGCAGGTGAATAGTAAATAACCTATGGAAGATAAATTTAAAATTTGTGCATCCACTGTGTGTGTGTGTGTTTATTTTTGATTGAATATGAGGGAATAATTAGGAGCAGAGCAGCAGCCACTTCAACTCTTGGCATCGACTGACAATAATCTCTTCATACTTTCAGGCTTCAAACATGAAAGTCAGACTGAGCCAGGAACAGAAGGGCTAGATCCTGGAGACACCCTACTAATGAAACTATATGGTACTACTTTTTAGATATATTTCTGCCTGTCACACCAACAATAATGAAGTTATTATAAGAAAATAAAAGTGCTACTTATGTCTCTTAAGAAGCCAAATGAAATATTCTAATATTTCATTAAATTCTACATTGGTTAACCTTTTGAGGCTTAGGATAAACAAACGAGCAAAAAATTACTTGCTATATTCATGAATGCTTATCACCTTCTCCAAAGGGGAATGTTTCATATTTTAAACTTTTAAAATAATAACATTTATTATTTTATGTTTTTCATTTGTTGACTGAAAATCAGAATCAGGAAGTATTCTGTATGAAGCAGCAACAGAGGAGATTAACCATTCTTGGTTCGAAATATCATCTAAGTGACTGGTGGCAATTTATTTTCCTTCACAACTGAAATGTTATCAGTTCATAAATAAGTTCATCTACTAGAAGAAGTTTTTTTTTTTTTTTCAAGTTCAAAATAATTCCATGTTTCAATGATGCCATTCACAAATAATAGCCTATGGAGCCCATTTTACATAGAAATTGGGCACAGGGTCATTACCAAGGTCATAATAAACAGATAAAAATCCACAGCTTCAGTATCTTTGAAAAATGGACTTTTCACTAAGATGGTTTTTCAACCATCATGCAATTCAAGAATCCAGGCTGCCTTCTCATATGTGGATTTCAAGGTCTCCATGAAGGAGAAAGGGAAGGAAATAGGAGGCACACTATATCTTAACAGTCTTAACCCAGAGTGATATATCATCCCTTTGCTTACAATCCTTTGGTGAGATCTAGTCACATGACTCCAAGGTAATCCCAAGTAATAATTTAAAAAAACGCATACACACAAAAACTTATGAGGTGTTTGGTAAGAATGATCTGTTTCTACAGTGAAGACTAGGAAAGCAAGTAGCAAGTCATATTTAGGGAGAATCCCAAAATAATTTTTCAATGATGTAGTTTTACAAAATAGAATGTCTTTGAATTATTTGATTAACATTTTTTTGTAACTGGGAGAAAAATGCTATTATATTTTATTTCATCGACAAACAGATACACATCTTTCTCACATTTCAACATGTCTGAAATCAGAATTCATCTTATAATCGTGTGGTTGTTGATAGACATTATGTAGCTGTTACTGTCTATTTGTATGCACAAAAACTTGCAAAATGGGTGTCATAACCTTGATAAACAAAACGTAGAGACAATAATTAAATCCTCTTTAATAATTTTGCATCACCAACATTTTTGAAGGCATAGAGGATAACGTAATATGAAAAATACAAATATAAACAACTGAGTCCAAAAGTGATTCAAAAGAGTTTAACTATCAATATGAAGATATTTAGAAATACTTTAACCAATTAATGTCATTCCTCAAATTACTCTTAATCATCTCAAGAGTGATATATAATTAAGACTGAAATGGATCATTTATGAAGTATAAAATTTTTAAAATGTTATAAAATTTATGTCAGTTGTGTTGAAAGTATTATGTTTCCTTCATTCATAGTGGATAAGATACAAGGTTGTAAAATGAATTAAATCTGAGATTTGAAGGAATATGATATAAAATAATTAATGAAATGATTTTGAATAATTATTACTTTTGCTTTGAGTAAAAAAAAGATAATAAAATAAATTGAGCTAGCTGCCTTTAAGACAAGACCTTAAGTTTTTTCACAAAAGTCATTCAAGAATTTGACTTAGGAATTAACAGCATATTCCAAAAAGATCCTTGTGTGTAGAATTATTAATATCACATAGTATTCAGTAAAATCTTTTATATTTTTATGCTTTTATAATTGCTAGCTGTTTTTGTAATTTATAAGTAAATTTCAAAGTTTTATAGTAAAGTAGTGAAAACAGCTATTTAAAATTTTGTTATTTAAAGGATGAGCTAATATACTGTAGCTATACTAAATTTTAAAACAATTTGAATGGGGAAAAATTGAAACCATTCCCACTTAGAACCGGAACCAGACAAGGCTGTCCTCTATCTCCACTTCTATTCAACATAGTGCTCGAAATTCTTGCCACAGCAATTAGGCAAGAGAGGGATATTAAGGATGTCCAAATGGGGACAGATGGGATTAAACTCTCGCTCTTTGCTGATGATATGATATTATATCTAGAAAACCCCAAGGACTCATCTAGGAGACTCCTAGAACTGATAAATGAATTCAGCAAAGTCTCAGGATACAAAATCAATACACATAAAGCCATTTTCTTTAAGCAAATAATCTACTATGAGAGAACAAAATGTGACATTTTCTTCAATCTTTGAGTTCCCTGCTAATTATATTTTAATTCAATGATCAGTAATATTATAATTCATTCTTTACCTCAAGCACAGTGGCATGACCGAATTTTGTGTCTTGAAAAGGCAACTCTGGATTTCTTGCACAGGATGTTTGACAGTGAGTCAATGCCAGAGGCAAGGTGACTAGCTGAATGATTCTTAGAAAATCCTATGATTGAGTTAAAACCTACCTGACTGTAACTTCCAATAATATGATTCTTAATTTAGGAATGTATGTGGCATACAATTTTACTATGCTTTGCTGCATTTGGCACTTGCTATAACTTCAGTTTAATTCCCTCCTGACACTGAGCCCTACCAAAATTGCTTTCATGTGCTAAACACAAATTTCTTCATAAATTTGTAAAGGCCAACTATCTAATATTTCCAGTTTATTAGAGCTTCATTTTTCCCCTTTTAAAGTAAGTATGCAGGAGGTCTTTTGAAGTTGGAGTAGCTCCAAAAAGGAAGACCTTGTAGTGCAAGGAGATGTGGATCCAGAAAAGCCATCGTTTTATGTTATGATTCTTAGGCAGAAGAAATACATTTTATGGAGCCTTTTCTTGAGGAGAGTTGGTTTTGTGAAGCACATTTGGGGCTTCAGCTTTTGCAGTGTTATTACTATATTGAATCCATTTGGGAGTGTATTCCTTCTTCTCTCCTTTTATAAGTTCTTTTCTTTGCATACTTCCTTGTTTCTTCTTCATTATTATCATTGGTCATTCTTTTACATTTTAAAAAGTATTATAAAAGTAATATGACCTCTTTTAAAATTAAATAAGTATAGAACTGTATGAAGGGTGGTATGCAATTCAAATATTAAAGAATTACATAAAATAAAAACTTTTAGAACTCTCTTCCCACCTGAACTCTGCCAATTCCACTTCCTATAGTTAATCAATTTTAATAGATTTTTGGTAATATAAATGCATCATATTGTAAATATCTATCTATCAAAAACTTTCCCTTTTTCTTAATATTTCCAATATTCCTTTGTATGGCTGTACCACAAGTTATTTAAACAGGTTCCTAATGATGAGCCCTTAGAATGTTCCCAGTTTTTATTATTATAGCCAATATTGCTGAAATATAATAAATACATATTATTATAACTAGAGTGCAAATACCTAGAAATTACATAGCTGTTTCAAAAAGTATATGCATTTTCCCACATTTTTCCAGCTTTATTGAGGAATCATTGATTATTTAAAGGTATATATATTTAAGATGTATAATGATAATTTTATATACATATATTAATATATTGTGAAATATTCATCACACTCAAGCTAATCAACATATTTATGAACTCAAATAGTTATCATTTTTTGTGGTGATAACAAGTAAGATCTTTCCTCTTAGCAAATTTCAAGTATAAAATACAATATTGTTAGCTATAATTACATTGTTATACATTTGATTTCTATAAATCATTAATGTTGCATAACTGAAACTGTATACCTCTTAAGTTACATTTCCCCATTTTACCTCCCTCAAGCCCCTAGTAACTACAATTCTACTATTTCTATAATTTTGACTATTCCAGATTCCAAATAAATGAGACCATGTAATATATGTCTTTATGTGGCTTATTTCACTTAGGATAATAATTCCCAGGCTCATTCATTGTCATTTGTCACAAATAATACCACTTTCTTCCTTTTTAAATTTTAATATTCCATTGAATATGTTCAGCTGGGAGGGACAGGGAAACCAGGCTTTCCAATGCATATGTAGGACAATAACCAGCACCTTGTAATGGGCTATCATGAGATGAAAATGCAAGCATATTATATTCCCCACAGCATCCTGCCCATGCTGCTTGCCTGGGAGACTCCCATCCTCCCTGGTTACAGGCCTAAGGCACCATTTTGAGAGTTTATTGCTCGTATGCACCCCACCCTTGAGCTGAGGTCTTGTTGATGTGGTTGCAGCTGCCACTTGGCTACAGGACAGAGGAGACCAAACTTTCTTAAGCACACTTTAGGACAATACCCACCATCCTGCTACAGAAAGGTGTGGCAATGAGGACTAGTCTTCCCAATACATTGGAGCTACTAGTAACACCAACATAGACCATGTGGGTCCCAGTGGGTGTCTCCACGACTGCTACTGCTACCATCCACATCGCACTAGCTACCCAGGGGCCTTAGAACCTGGCCCACTGCTCCCACTACTAACCTCTGAGCAAGCCACCTGAAGGCCCAAGAATCAGCCCTTCAGGACCCACTGACACTATTGGCAGTATAAGTTGCTTTGAGGCCTAAAAACACCACACTCAGCCCACTGCTGCTACCACCAGTGCTGAAGACTGGCTCAGCTGACATTCAAGTCCCCAACAGACCTTCACCACAGCCTGAAGTAATAATAATACCATAAGCAACCAAAGAAATTACAGATACCATTGACTCTGCTGTGTTCCACCAAAGAAATCACAAATATCACACTACCACCCAAAATCAAAGCCAAAGTGTCCTAGTCAAGCAACGACATATGTACATCTTCAGAAAAAATTCTCCCCTAGAAAAGCAATTTGAAAAAAATTGGAGCAAGTGACTGCTACATCAAATGCACAGATATCAATGGAAGGACATGGGCAACATGAAAAAGCAATGAAATATGACATCACGAAAGGACCACAAGAATTGTTCAGCAATGGAATCCAAAGGAATTCCTTGAAATACCAAATAAAGAATTTAAAATACTGACTTTATATAAATTCAATGAGATGAAAGAGAAAACTGAAAACCAGTACAAAGGTATCAGAAAATTGATTCAAGATATGAATGAGAAATCTACCAAGGACATAGATATCTTTAATAAAAAACAAACAGAAATTCTGAAGCCAAAAAATTATTGAAGGAAATATGAAATACATTCAAAAGCTTCAATAATAGACTAGATCAAACAGAATAAAGAATCTCCAGAACTTGAAGGCAGGTCTTTTGAAATAATCCAGTCAAACAAAAATAAGGAAAAAATAATTTAAAAAAATGAACAAATCCATTGAGATGTCTGGGACTATATAAAGTGACCAGACTTATGAATTATTGGTATTCCTAAGCAGAGCAGAGATTGAAAAATTGAGAAAACCTATTCAAGGAAATAATCTATGAAGAGTTCTCAACTCTAACATGAGAGTTAGACATCCATATACAGGAGGCCCAATGATCCTCAGGCAAATACATTGCAAAAAGAACTTCAGAATGGCATATTATAATTAGAATATCAAAATTAAAAGTGAAAGAAAGAATTTTAAAATTAGCAAGACAAAAGTGTCTAGTTGCCTATAAAGGAAACCCCATCAGACTAACAGAGATTTATCAGCAGAAACTTGATGGGCTAGAGGAGAATGGGATGCCATTTTCAAAATGCTGAAGAAAAAGCCAGTCAAGAATTTTATATCCTACCATAATAAGTTTTATAAATGAAGTAGAAATAAAGTCTTTCCCCGACAAGCAAATACTGAGAAAATTTGTCACCACTAGACTGGCTCTACAGGAAATACTCAAAGAACTCTTAAAAATGGAAATGAAAGGTTGATATACACCATCACTAACACATGAAAATATAAAAATCATAGGATTTATAAAACAATCACACAAATGAGGAAGAGAAAAGGATCAAATGGCAACACAACAGAATTTCATCAAATAACAAAGACAAAAAGAGAAAAAGGAAAAACAGAGAGTCTATAAAACTAGAACATAATTAACAATATGTCAGGAACAAAGACTAAAATATCAATATTAACCTTGAATTTAAATGAATTAAATGCTTCACTTAAAAGATATACACCTCTCACCTCTCACAAAAATCAACTCACGCTGGATCACAGATCTAAACCTAAGGAGTGAAACTATTAGAATTCTAGAGGAAGAAGTTGGAAATTCTCTTTTAGACATTGGCCTAGGCAAAGAATTTATGAAGAAAACCCCAAAAGCAACTACAGCAACAACAAAAATAAATAAATGGGACCTAATCAAATTAAAAAGCTTCTGCACAGCCAAAGAAACTGTCACAAGAGCAAACAGGCAACCCACAGAATGGGAGAAAATTTTTGCATGCTACAAA